>WOVY01012228.1:0-105860 GCA_013436015.1 Rhipicephalus annulatus
GACACTCCCGTAGACCCCAGCGGCCCAATCGACCCTAGCACACCTGGTGGTTGGTGAAAGCAAGTGGCGTGCGCTTCCTGTTTCGGTTTTCACTGGCGCAAATTTTGAATTACTTTTGCGTAACCGACGTTTGGCTATGACGGAAGTTCATGATTTCAGACCACTTTTCATCGCCCAATGGATATTTTTGTAGGTCGTCTTGATTAGCGATTCCCTGTTTTGTTTTGTTCAGTGGTTCGTGCGAATTGGTCGTGAGGTAATTTTTATTTCGTTTATTATAATAAAAAGAGATCCAGGTAATGATAATTCACCACGGTTTTATTCATCGCGCTTGTGTTTTTTCTTTTGGAACAAGTGATCATGTATATATCAGTTAAAGAGACAGAGTATCCGCAATGTTTTATTCAAAGGAAAGTAAGAGTCTGAGAATATAAAAAGCAAATATGACAAAGGTAGACAACAAATGCATCTCGCCTTACAAATAATTTGTAACAAATATGTAAACAAATACAGAGAGAACACAGACAACGCACACATCGCTAGAGTTGGCAGAAGACGAGAAGCTGGTGAAGTATGACACACTGGGCCAGTGGGTAAGTAAGGATTTATGGCAAAAAACACAGCGTACAATGATGATGAAGAATGAAGAAGTGACATATACACAGCAATGAGTCGCGAATCACGCCTGGGTTAACCGAAATAATGCATAGAAAAAAAAGAGCGCACAGAACCACACGACACAATATAGCAGAAAGGCAAAGGTGCAGTGTGCTGGCTGTGCTTAAAAACAGCTAGCCCAAAATGAAAAAAAAAGAGACTTGATGCCTGCTTGTCCTCAGAAAGGTAGGGCTTTGCAGCTTGCTCACTACGTGAAGACAAACTTTATGCTACAACACTGGCAGTCTTGTGGCTCTTCTTATGCGTCGCCTTCATTCGTCGCTTCTTATTGCTTCGGCCGTAGCTTGGACCGCCGGACGGCATGGCATCAGCGCGGTCTGAAAATGTTAGTAAGTGGATGCTTCGCTGTCAAATTACGAAAAAATATGTGCAGTCATAAGTGTACCAGCAAACCCCTTTGAATGATTAGCTAATCGATGCACAATACAAACCAGTGATACATCTCTGACCCATAAAACTCTTACTTACAAAGATAGACGTCAAGACCACGTACAATACTCTTCAGAAGTTTCCAGGCCGTTATCCCTTGTAATGCAATGGTATCGCGGCCTGGAAACTTAAGAACACATTCGTGCGTACGCAGTATCAGCAGTACATTGGGAAGAAAAATCGTAGTTGAAATTTGTGCGCTAAAATTATATTGGAAACGCCAAAAAAATTTGTGGGCAGCTTGCACTAGTGGCACAAGGCTAGCGAAGAAACGAAGATGATGGCCACTTGGGTAGTCCAGATTTGCCTCCGGCACACTAAGAATTATTCGTGTTCCGAGCCTTCGGGAAACGCGTCGTGAAGCATGCGAGGCCCAGCGAACGCTTCTCAATATTTTGCACCAAGCCACCGAGCCTATGACCTAGCTGCCCAGCTATGCTCAGCGCACAGACACTCGCGTCCGTGGCAGACGCAGCACGCGTCGCCTCGGCTTGACGCCGTGCCGCCTTAGCTATACTGCATACGTTGCACAATGTTCCCGTCTAGCCGCCGCATAGAGAGAGAGAGAGAGACTTTATTATATAATTTCCGGCAGATTGCTGGGATGGGCTCCCACCTAGGGCCACGGAGAGACCGTGTCTCCCGGCAGCTTCCTTGGCCTGCTGGATTGCCCAAAGTTGCTTGTCCAGACCCGAACTGAGCAGCGCAGTCCGCCAACGCGCCCGAAGGTCTTCATTGGAGGCCGCGACCCCAGAATTTCTGACTAATGCTGGACATTCCCATAGGATATGTTCGAGAGTGGCTCTGGTGGACAGTACTGGCATAGATTAGATCTATAGACGTCAGGATATATGTGGTGCATGATTACAGGGTTCGTGTATGTGCGTGTTTGTAGCTGTCGCCACTGAACGGACTGGGCCCGATTTAGCTTGGAGTGAGGCGGAGGGTACTCCCGCCTTTGCAGTTGATAGTGTTGAATTATGTCATTAAATTTAGTGAGCCGATCGTCCCATTCACACACCGGCGCAGAAAGGTCCGTTTGGGTGGTCGCTTCGTTTGACGTGACTTCGGAACGTAAGACCTCGAGCCACGTTGTGCGCCACTTCATTCGGATTGGCCTCCGCGTTACCTAGTGGTGTGTGGGCAGGGAACCACAAGATGTGTACGTATTTGTCCACCTCGTGAATTTTGCCTGTATTAAGAATCCGCAATGCCTCGGGGGAGATTCTGCCGCTGGCGTAGTTTCGAACGGCTGTCTGCGAGTCGCTGATTACGCATGAGGCGTTAGTGTGGGCTATGGCCATCGCGATAGCCACTTCCTCTGCCGTTTCTACGTTCCGTGTGATGATTGACGCGCTGCTTTTGCACTGGTTGTGTGTGGTCTACGACAGCAGCCCACGAAGTGATGACGTTCCTGGTAGCGTGCTGCGTCGACAAAGACTGCCTCATGGTTGCGCCCAAACATCTTTGACATGGTCCTGGCTCTACTGACACGTCTGCCCTTGTTGGTTCAGGGTGCATGTTTCTTGGTATGGGTGGTACTGTTAGCTTAGCACGGATAGGGCGTGGTATGTCGTGTTTGTCTCCGTGTTGAGTGTGGTAAGTAATACCGAGATTACATAGAATCTGGCGGCCTGGCTTAGTCTTGGCTAAACGCTCGAATTGGGAGATTTGTTGCGCCTCAATAAGTTCCTCAAGGGTATTGTGTAAACCAAGTTGAAGGAGTAGTTCGGCGCTGGTGTTTTGAGGCAAACCTAGCGCTTGTTTGTAAATTTTCCTAATTAGGCTGTTGAGTTTGACTTTTCGCCGGTAAACCATCGGTGGTACGCCGCCGTATAGGTGATGTGAGTTTAAAACAAACGCTTGGATCAAACGGATGATGCTGCATCTTTCATGCCTTTGTGTTTATTGGTAATGCGCCTAATGAGGCGCATCGTGTTAGACACTCTGGCTTCAATGTTGCGAACTGTCTCTCCGTTGGTACCCTTAATTCTATGATCAAACCTAGCACTCTGATTTTGTCACGGTTGGTAGTGGCGTGACCATCGCTTGTAGTGAGTTTTATATCAGCGTGTGCCTGCGCTTGGGGGTGTTGTTTGGGTGGCCGACCTCTAAGTGTAGGGCGATATAGCAGTAGCTGAGATTTCTCCGCCGAGCAGGATAGTCCAGTTCCTTGTAAATACCGTTCGACTGTGTCAATCCCCTCCTGTAATCTCTGTTCAATGGAACCGTCACTGCCGTCGCACACCCAGAGGGTGATGTCGTCGGCGTAAATGGTGTGATGAAGTCCTTGGATGGTTTGAAGTTTTGAAGGAAGACCAATGAGGGTGAGGTTAAACAACATGGGAGATATCACGGAACCCTGTGGGGTGCCCGCACTTCCTATGGTTATTTCGGACGACCTGAGTGCTCCCACAGTGATCGTGGCCGTTCTGCCCGTAAGAAATGCCCTAATATAGTTGTACGTGCGAAGCCCCAAGTTTAGGGTATTGACCTGATTTAGAATGGTGCTATGCGTGACAGAGTCAAAAGCCTTCTTCAGATCAAGACCAAGTATGCCCTTAGTGGAGCGTCCCGTACTGTCTATGATGTGATGCTTAAGCTGCAACATGGCATCCTGCGTTGAAAGATGCCTGCGGAAGCCAATCATGGTGTGTGGGAAAAAATCATTGTCTTCGAGGTAATTTGTCAGTCTAGCCAGAAAAACATGTTCCATCAATTTGCCTATACAAGATGTTAAGGAGATGGGCCTGAGATTGTCAGTATTCAGTGGTTTGCCTGGTTTCGGAATCAGAGTCACCTTGGCCGTTTTCCAATGCGGGGGGCAAGATTCCGGTCTTCCAGCAATTATTATTATAGTCTGTGATATGCGTGATCGACTCATCGTCTAAATTGCGTATCATCTTATTCGTTTATGTTATCCGGACCTGGTGCAGATTTGGTGTTAAGTTTTTGTAGGGCGGCACGGATATCCGCTTCGGTGAATTCTTCGTCTAGAGTAGTGTTGATCTGGCCCGTATAATCTGGATGCTGCTGAGTAGGAGCCTGAGAGATATATTTGAGCTCTACCTCCCTAAGAAACTCCTCCTCGGTGCCCTTGTAAGCATGTATTAGTTTGTTGATGGTTTGTTGTTGGGCGGTTTTGCTGTCTTCTGGGTCCTAGCAGTTTTACTAAGACTTAGTTGCCTGTCCATCGCATCGCAGGTTTCATCCCAGTGTTGCCGGCTTGGCTGTGTTGCATACATCTCTATCTCTGTGTTGAGGACTGCTATGCGTTTCACTGAGGTTTCTGTTGTGTTTCTGTGTCTTCCACCTCTCTTTGGAGCGATTGCTTTGCCTCCCACATGTGGAGGAGCCGGCTATCGATCTCTTCGAGGTGTGCCTCGGGAGGTACGATTCGGGTGGTATTATTAATATCCTGTTTAAGCGTGTGTATCCAGTCCTCTATGTCGCTGATGGGTTGGACCTGGTTCTCACGTGATTTGCGGAAACTGGGTCCAGTCTACCAACTTTAGCTCTTTTCCCGTGGGTTTACGTGGGCCACCTTGAACATGTACCTCGATGATGTAGTGGTCGCTACCCAGGTCCTCTAGGGTATTTTTCCAGGTGGCTGCTGATTGTGTTTCTCGTGAACGTCAGATCAGGCGTTGTGTCTTTACTGGAGCTAGTGCCCGCACGTGTGGGTGTGCTAGGGTTGGTGATGAGAGTTAATCCCTCTTGCTGCGAGTCAAACCAGAGGGCCCTACCTTTAGGAAACACATAGGAGTATCCCCAGGCAGTGTTGTGGTGCGTTGAAGTCCCCCGCTATTAAGATGGGATTCGGGCCAGCGATGTTGAGGGCGCGTTTAAAGAGTGTGAGAAATCTGTGCTTCTTTTGTTTAGGGTTGCTGTATATGTTTAGTATAAAAAGACTTTCCTGTGTCTTGCGTTGCGGAACGAGTTCAATAAATATATGTCTATATTGGTAGTTTCCGTGTCGTGCTGTGTGAACGTAAGGTTTCGTTCTAACTAGGGTGGTAAGGACAGTCGTCTCCCCGTTGGCATGTCCGATCGAGCGGTAGCCTGCCAATTTAGCGAGACAATGTGTCTCCTGCAATAAAATGATATCGGGCTTAACTTTCCCCTTAAGGTATTGGTTAAGATTTGCTTGCTTATTCGCGTAGCTTCTACAATTCCATTGCCAAATTGTGTAGGCGTGATTTCTAGCTATGATGAGATGCAGGGGGTAGGAATGTCGCCGGCTGTATCACACTGAATGCCGACGAGGAAGGTTGCTTTACATTCGCTGTGGGGTCCAGTCCGCTAGGTGGCAGAGGGGTGATTCTAGCCTCCACAGCGATGAGTCGCTGTTGTAGGTGTTCGTTTTGTTCCTGGGTAATTTTAGCTTATAGTTTCTACGCGGCTCAGTAAGGGCTGAGATTAGTCGGGATGCGTTGCTCATCCACTCATTTAATTCTTTGACTGATTGCTGAACTTCCTTCAGGACTTTATTCTCGGGCGTCACGCGTGCGGGTTTGTATTCATTGGCCTGGGTTTCGGCTCTGCGCTTGGGTGGTGGTGGTGTTGTACCTTCTTTCCATTTTTTCACTGGGTGTAACAGCTGAGAGCGGTGGTACTACTGGTGGAGCATGTTTTGTTGTTTTATAATGGTATAACTCCTCCTTGAGGGTCCTGTTTTCCTCTCCTAAAGCTGTCATTTTCTGGTTACACTGTGCTAACATCTGCTTTAGCTGTGCTATTTCAGCCTCTAATTTATCAAGTTTGCCTTGAGAAGCGGCCTCCTCAGACTCGAGCGCGCCCCCTTGACTACGTCTACCCAGCCCACCTTGAAGGTTGCGCCAGGTCCAGGTGTACGGCTCCGAGATGTTGGACTGCGACCGGGAAGCGGCGCCGGGAGCGGGGCCGGGGGCGAGACCGCGACCGAGGACCGCGACCGAGATCTCGACCAGGCTTTCTTTCCGGGGCTTCCGGGTAGGGGTAGTGTCCCGCTGCTCGAGGTTGTTGTCTACAGGCGTTGGCTTCGTCGGGTAATCTTCATATTGTTGTTGTTGTCGCTCCCATCGCCGGCGTTTCACCAGGTACGGCGTCTTGTAACGTGCCTGCACGCCTTCTCGGCCGTCTGGTGGTCGCCGCCGCATAGTTGACAAGTGGGCTGGCATTGGTGATCTTGCGGGGGGTTGGTCGTACCACAGCCACGGCACACGTGGGTCTTTCGGGTTTGGGCATACATCTGCGCGGTGCCCCAGGCGACCGCATTGGTAACACATCTCTATCTGTTTGCGATAAAGGGAGCACTTCAACATTGCCCCACCGTATCGAACGTATGTTGGCACGCGAAGACCAGCGAACAGTACGATCACCGTCGTTGTGTTGCTGAGGCGTTTTGCAGCGATGGCTGTAGGGTTCTTTGTTGTAATCACATTAGCTGTAATATCTCGGGCAGTATCTTCCAACGGGATATCACGTATCACGCCTTTTGACGTACCGTCTGGTGCTGCTTCATATGCGCTGGTATCGTACGTCTTGTTGCCGACCACAATGCGAGAGATTTTCTGGTATCTATCAGCATGCGCCTCGATGGGTGTGCTCACAACGATGATATTTTGCTGGAAATTTGGGCATATTGTGTCCTCATCTTGGGCATCTCTCGGAATTTCAGCGGCGTGGTAAATGCTAGTCGCCAGTCGGGCGGCTCCATGATCGGTGAGTCGAAGGCCGCCTTTAGGTCGGATGATGATCTTGTAGTCACCTCGGGGCAGTGGAGGCATCCGGCTTAATCTTGTTATTTGACTCAGGCTTTGTTCACGCCGTTTCCTGCTGTTATTCCCTCGTTGAGAATCCGCACCGGGTTCTAGTGATTGCCCGCGGGTCGACTTCTTTGATCCTACGGTGCTCCATCCTGTACTTTCTTCGAATTCTTCACGAGAAATGGGTTCTCCCTCCACTGTGACCTCCATTTCTTCTAAAAAAGTCGGACGCGTCAAACGCGCCGACCGGCGTTTCTTGGTGCCCGCAGAGCTAGGCTGGCCTAGGCAGCAGCGTCTCTGGCAGCTGCGCTGCCGGTGGCTTGGCAGGCGTTAGGCCTATCTCTCTCGCTAGCGTGGTTGACAAAAATGCGTCGGTAAAGGTGTCAAAATTCAAGTCCCCACCTGGAACTTGGTGCCGGGCGATTCCTGATGACAAGCTGAATACGCGGGTACCAAAGTCTTGTGGGCTTCTAGGTGACTTCCACTGCAAAACATTCGTTGAAACCGGAGCCGACACGACGCGCGTCCACTCGCTCCGACGAGAGCCCCGAGCCGCCGCATAGAGCCGCAAACTTTTTTTTAGCGAACCTCCCCGTCCTTACAAGCTTCAGAAAAAGTTTACAACTGCGTGAATGAGGCGCCACGTAAGAAACAAACTCGCACACACGAAGCGCAACGTGTGTGTGTGCATCTTTCTATGTTTGTTGCATGGTGTCTTATTCGCGCAGGTGTAACCGTTTTCTGAAAAAATGACCCAACAACATGTCATTCAACAAGCTTCGCTTGAAAACGTGCCTCACCTGTTACCCTCACGCACGAAAACGCCGACGCAGCCGACGTTGACGAAAGCTTCCCGCTGTCAGTCATGCATGGGCTTGTCGCTGGGTGGATAGTGTTTATGACGGTACGCCTGAACAAAAATAATCGCGTAAGGTGTGTTGAATAAATTGTTTTATGTATAAAAACATATCAAATTTGGGTGTGTAATTATTATTTTGTAAAAACAATTTTGTTGCATTGATTATAACTGTTTTTTTTTTTGGCAAAGACTGCTGCACCGCGCGGAGCACAAGCCATTCCCACACAGAAACGGCTGCTGCGCCGCACGAAAGTGACGTGTGCATTTTCTGGTTAGGCGCTTTGTTTGAATAGTCGGGAGTGTCTAGCGGTACGTCTAGACATAACGATAAAAGCCGTTAAAATTACGTCCATACAAAAAAGTGAACAAAAATGCTATTTAGGTTTAGCGTGACAACAATACAAAACCGGCTTGTTTGTCATCTCAAGCCGATCGGCAGCTGTGGCGTAGTTGGTTAGAGCATAGCCTCCTCTATAACTTTGTGCCCGAGCGGTCGGTCCCTCAGCGCCGTCCCCCGATTCTCTCGTTTTGCGCCTCGGCGCTCCGCCAGGAGCGCTCGCATCCCATAATAGCTCGCGCCTCGCTTGCTGCAGCAACAGGCGCACACCGCTACGCCGCCGTTTTCCCGTCGCGCGCAAATTTGGTTTGCCGTGCTCGATGTAAAACTGTGCTTGGCCCATTGTGTTTTCTGCTTGCTCTTGATGTTTTTTCTGGCACAATAGTCTCCCCCAAGAGCTTCGTTAACTGCAGCGCTCGCTGAGACAACCGTGACTGTATCAAGTGCGATTCGGGTAAGTTCTTTGTTAAAAGTGTTACATCGTTAAGACATCCGCTTGCTGCAAGGAATCGTGCCTAAACGCTGTATTTTTGTTATCTGCAGCACTACCGTAAAAAGAAAGGCGACTGCCCATGCATGGTCAGAAGTTTGGCTGCGCCCCGAACGCTCCACAATGCCGTACTGCTGCGTACCACGCTGCAAATCATGGAGCGGCCGGAAAGAAACCGGAGTATCTTTTCACGAAATTCCGAGCGACCAAGAACTTCGCGAAAAGTGGCTTAAGGTAATCTCGAGAGACAACTGGACCCCGAACAGCACATCTTGCTATTCTACCGTTGCAGCCGACACTTCGTCCCGTCCGACTTTAAAGAAGGGTGCACGACGCGAAGACTGAAGAAAGGCTCTGTGCCCAGCGTCTTCCACGAGTACCCGTCGTATTTGCAACCTTGCAAACAACCGAAAGAAGCGATGCGGCCCTCAGGAAGCGTGCTGCGGCTGTATTAACTGACGAGCCAGCAAGAAAAAAAAGAGCAGTCGGTGGTGGTGCACCACATGTGTTACGGACTTACGACATGACCAGTCGTGCGCGTCGGACTCCCAACTTGTTGAAGAAGTGCCCAACTCCAGCAGCAGGACTGACCAAGGCTTCGTACCGAGAACGGCGCAGGTGGATAGAGCAGTGCAAGTAGCCTCACGCATTTCGTTGCCAACCATCGAAAGACGGAAGTGGAAGCGTAAGGAACGCGAACTGAGGGCGCAGGTTGAAAGGCTCAAAGGAACTGTTGAAAAATATAAAAGGGAGCTTCAGAAACTTAAAGAAGACTGCTATGTCCCAGCGTTTTTGCAGGTTGTCGAGCAGGCAAGTGAAAATGAGTTGGCTGCCTCAATACTGCTGGAGCAGGTCAAAAATTTTCAGAAGGTGAAACCGACGTGGTCCGAAGTTACAGTCCGCCACGCAGTGATCCTTCGTAACCTCTCAGCGAGGGCATACGAACACTTAAGGAGCTCAGGGCTACTCCGCCTACCCTGTCGAAGCACGCTGGAGCGCTTCCTCGGTTCGTCACGCAATGAAGTAGGCGTCACAGACTTGATTAAGCAGAGGCTGTCAGCTGAGCTCGCTTCACACACGAGTGCTCAGTCACAGACGTGCTCGCTCATTGTGGACGAAATGAGGGTCAAGCAGCGCTTACTCTATCTCAAGCAGAGAGATGCCTTCATTGGCGAAGTAGACTACGGTGACTGCTTGCCGCAGAAGCAACCGAGCAAGCCAGAAGAGCCAGTTCTTGCAAACTCGCTGCTTTGCTTCATTTTAAGTGGCTTGTCAACGAGATATAAGATTCCCGTAGCCTATTTTTTTACTAGAAATTGCACCGGTGAAAACCTTCACCAGATCATGATGAACGTACTCAAAGAAGTTGAGAGTATAGGTTTTAGAATCGTGCGGATCGTTACCGACAACCATCGGATTAACGTGAAGGGCGTTCCAACTGCTATGTGGGGGTAACCTCAAGCACTGCATACCACATCCAACAAATCAAGATGGCAAACTTTTTCTCGCTTTCGATCAGTGTCATTTAATTAAAACGTACGGTCACAGTTTCTGTCACGCGATATCGGAAAGGATGGCGAAATAACTGCCCAGTACCTGAAAGACCTCTACAAAATGCAACAGCGCAGTATTGTCAAGCCAGTGCGGTTCTTGACAAGAAAGCACGTACATCCGACTAGCATGGAAAAAATGAACGTCAGGAGGGCAGTGCAAGTCGTTTCGCCACCTGTGACCGCGGCCCTGAAGCTCTTGAAAGAGCAGGCAGGTCATACATGTGACGCAAGCTTCGCCCACGTTGGTCCAACCGTCGTATTCATGGACACCATGTACCGGTGGTTCACCCTCATGGACGTAAGCAACTGCACCCAGCATTTCCACCAGAACAACCCGGACTGCAAGCAGTACGAATCCGAAGACGACGAACGGCTAGGTTGGCTTGAAACATCATTTCTTGACTACCTGGCCGAAATCAAGCGGCAGAGCCCGGCTAAGAATTTTCTGACCAAGGAAACGTACGAGGGCTTGCTGATAACAACCCATCTCAAACGTGGAGTGCGTTCGGTACCTTCTCACGGTCACACGCTTCCGTTTCGTTCTGACTAGGAAGATGTCCTCTGACCCAATAGAGGCCTTCTTTGGGTGGTTGAGGAAATCTGCAGGCTCGAACGACCAGACAGACGTGAGGGCAGTTTTGTCTGGGATTGAGAAAGCACTGAAGACTGGCATAGCCTGCACGTCCAGCAGCAGCAACGTGATTACTGCAGACAGCAGCAGCTGCTCCACATCAGCACTCCTACAGCGATCGGCAAGAGCAGCGCAAAATGACGGTGAAGCATTTCCAGCAGAATCAACCACGATCCTCGAGGAGAGCCTCGACAGGGGGAAGACGTTGCTCCCAACGCCAGATGTTGCTGCACTAGCAATGGTTGGTGGCTATATTGCAAGAACAGTCCACGAAACCATTTCCTGTGATGAATGCTTCACTTTGGTGACTAAACCAAACACCTCTGCGCCATCGGATGCATTAATTAGGCACCAGGACAGAGGTGGACTCCTGTATCCGTCAACTGAGCTTGTAATGGTTCTAAATTCTCTAAAGAATTACGCGGAAGTTTTCCTCGCAAGAGCGAGAAAGATGAATCAGCCACTGAAGGCTGCCGTTGACAACGCCGCGCAAATACTACAGAAACGTGACAAACTCAAGTGCTCGACCCCGGGACATCATAAAAAACTTTTGGAGGTTGTGCTCGTGAAGTTTCTCCGCCCACTTTTTCTGAACTTCGCGACGAGTGTGACTGACAAACACGACTTGGCAAAAGATTTTCATGTCAAACCATTGTCTCGAAAAGTGCTCAAGCTTTGAGCGCGAAATCAAAAAAAAGCTCACATTGCATTCTGCATACAGTGCTTGTGTTAAAAATTTGGTGTGTGCGCACTTCTTAACGTATACGCATAATCTAATGCAATGTAGACGGTTTCTAGACCGTCATAAACGCAAGCGTGCATAGGCCGCGTCGTCTGCTGTTATTATGGGATCGGTGCGGCATCTGGCGGCGAGCGCCAAAACTATAAGGGACGGATGGCGCGTATGTATTTAGCGCTAATGCGCGGGCACAAAAAAATATAGGAGGCTATGGTTAGAGCCAAGAAGGATTAAAGAAAAATTGCTGGAGTGGAAGCTCCCGCAATGCCTTGCCAGCAGAAGTGAAGCCACCTTTTGCCACTGCCCACGATGGCGGAAACATGTTCTTTTCTGATAGTGCCCACTTAAAGATCAAGTGGCTTTGATATTTTATGTAAATGCTATGTTAGTTCTATATTAAAAGATAGTTGTTCCCGACGAAATAACACGCAGAAACGAGTATGAAAAACTGAATCTTCAAAGAACTTTGCCTCCAATTACAGGCTCACTAAGAAAAACTAGCAACTGTAAAACGCACTTGAAGCACTATGTGACACGAAAAAGTTCCCACATTAAACTCGTTGGGCGTGCGAGGGAAACGCTTCGTTTTTAATCGCTGAACGGTGATACTTTATTATGCCCCTAGTAAGATGGCCGCCAAAACCGCCATCTTGCCAGAGGAACGGCTTCACTTCTGCGCAATCATTTCCAGTCCAGCAATTTTTCAAATCCTCCCTGGTTAGAGCAACACACCTTTTTCCTTCCTCCGTGGAGCAACACATGGTCGGTGGTTCAAGTCCCATTGCAGTTATCGATACTTTTTCTTTTTTAATTTAACATTTGCGCCTCCTCATTAGCCCGACTTGCTGCTGGTGGTGGTGGTCCCGTCCACAAGCCCTTTAATATTGGATCTTCGGTGACTTTTGCAGGATTGACTATATTATTATGATAAAGTGTTTTGCGAATTAGTGCTCTTAATCGGCGAGATGCAAAAAACACAAAAAAATCGAATGCAGCTGGCTGCATTGGTTTCTTGGGCACAGGAATGTGGATTTCCACGGTTTATCAAAGTTTTGATGACAGAAAGGTGCACTGCAACGTAGTCTCGGGCAAATTTTTTTATGTCGCTCAGTGTACCATCACCTAACGAGGTAACCGGCAGGCCGCTTTCTTTAAAAATACTGACGTGTCACCGCAATGTTCTAGGCGATCAGCACTTGATAAACAATGCCCAAGGGCAAGTGCTGACGGCGTTAGCCCATCTAACTACAAAACAGCTTGTCTGCCTTGCTCAATAACACGCGCGGCCTGTGACAGCACGGGAGCATTCACGTAGCAACGGAGGAGAACGGCCGTACGTGTTCGCACTTCACAAAACAGACAGCAATGCAGTAGCTCTGGCCTTCGGAAATCACAGGCTTCGTAAGAACATTACAATAAAGTGTTTCCATTCGTCGTATGAACACTTCGCCGACGCACTGGGGTTTCATGCACGTGCGTCCGGTCAGTCACACGTGAACTGTGCAAAAGCATTTATTTCATCGTCGATCTTGCCCTTCGCGACCAGCGAAACTCGGTAGCAAGGACAATTTCACCTTTGACAACACCACGCTTGGCATTGCAATCTAGAAAATGCAGTACGTCCAACGACTGTAATCCACACATCATACTGAGAAACTTTATGGCGCACACACTCAGATGAAGCTGCGGCGCGGTGGATGGCCCGCTAGCTCCAACCACCAGGTTCAACTAAGCATCCAGCAATCACATGAAGCAGCGACAACACTCCAGTCCTCCTTGGGAGTGGCCTAGGCCATGGCCACGATTTCATCCGAGTTTTCACCATCAACATATCGCAGGCGGCTACCATCTCGCTGTGTTTACCTTTCGCAGCCGCAGTGCCCATGGCGCCCCCTGTATTCAAAATACTTGTAATATGTATTTAAATAACAAACCTAAACTAATTGACTCGCTAAACACATGTTTAGTAAAAATTTTGTAGGTTTAATGCGTTACGCACAAATAATTTACACGTTTAACTAGCTTTAGGTAATATTTTTAAGTGACGTCACTTTTGTGCGGTGCAGAAGCCATTCTTGTGTGGGGATGGCTGCTGCGCCGGGCGGCGCACGAGACGCTGCTTTTTTTTTTTTTGCGCTTGCGTTCTCTGACGTTTGGTGAGAGCACTAGTTCGTTACGTAGTCATGACGCATTTCCTAAGGCCAGGTTCGCGGAGTGTCCTCTCTTGTCTGTTTCTTTCTCTGTGGTTATAGCGCGAGAACAAAACGACGACACAGAGACAAGAAGGACACGAAAGACACGAGCGCTCGTGTCTTTCGTGTTCTTCTTGTCTCTGTGTCGTCGTTTTGTTCTCGCGCTATAACTGTCGTCCGCTGGGAGCGCGAGCCATTCCTCTGGCATCTTTCTAGACATGGAGCTTCCTCCATGTTTCTAGAGGAGGCGTAGGTCAAAATAGCGAAAACGCTATTTTCACCCAACTTGGCTTGGATCTAGGCAGATTTGTGAAACATTGCGGCTTTTCGTCAAAGTTTAACAACGCCGGTTAGTGGCCGGTTCAGGCAACCTATTGAAGCTTTTTTGTTTTTGATGAGGCACATGGGGCGTAATTTTTTTCGTGTGTATGGTCGGCTCGGTATTCACGTCGTTGGCGCCACACTGTGATTGTGTTTGTCGTTGCAATGTGCTTGTGAACGTGAATACTTATTTTGTGTTCGCATTTGGAACCGCCGAATTTTGTGGTTCGCGTGAGCTTGCGCGAAGGCCACGATGTCTAGGACTCGTCAACATGTTTCAGTGCTCTTTGACATCCGTGATTTTTACCATGACTACTACACTCCTGACCTGCCCAGAGAGCACCTCTTCCAGCGCCCACGTTCTAGTTCATACCTTCTGCCGCTAGGGCCGTCACCTACGAGCGGCGTGGCGCTAGTCAGCACCTGCTCGCTGACGTCATCTTCACTCTTTGTGGTCAAATTTTGACCAACAAAGCACTCGTAGTGCGTATTTATGATCCAAAATTTAGAATTATTCAGAAATAATAATACTAAAAGACATTCAGAATTTTTTTGCAATAAAATGCACGCTACCACGCTAGGCTGCCCTAACATCGTGTAAATCTACGGGTTCCCACGTTTGTCAACCAGTGTGCTATAAATACTCAAGCGCTCTGAACACCTTGCTTAACCAGCAATGTATGGGAAGAAATAGTCACATATATGCCGCCAGTTCACTACAGAATGCAGGCATTCTTATACCAGCGCCTACAAAACAACCGTAAAGAAACAGACGAACAGGTTATAGGTAGCGCCACCTACGGCGAGCGATTGAACGAGAGCGGGGACACGCGCTCCCATAGGACCCCGCTTATCTGAACAGGTCAGGATGTAGTAGGTCATGCCCATGTGCTGCGCTGTGCCGCGATCTGGACAAATTTCGAGTAGCGTCGGTGAGATTGTTACGTGATCGTGTTGCGCATGCCTGTTGATTGAAACGTGTGAAGCGCATAACATGTTTACAGAATCCACGTTCTAAACTTCGCCAGCGCGATTGGCATGGCGGCGATCTAGTGGCGTAATCGAAATTTCCGGAGCCCTCCGCTACGGCGTCTCTCATAATTATACGGTGGTTTTGGGACGTTAAACTCCACAAATCATATCTAGTACGTGCGTTTATACGAGATCTCTTTAGGATGTTAGCGCGATCGGCATGGCGGTGATCTAGTGGCATCTACGTCTAAACAAGATCTCTTTCGGATGTTCTTTGTTTTCAGCTTCCCGACAGCGTCTACTACGTGCCGAATTTCATCACGGATTCTGAAGAGAAGTGCCTTCACGACAAAGTCTACGATGCACCCAAGCCGAAGTGGGTTCAGCTCGCTCACAGGCGACTCCAGAACTGGGGTGGGTGCTAGAGCGAATGAGCGTACAATTTACGTTTGGACTTAACGGTAATATTCCTTCGCAGGTGGACTGCCACATCCAAAAGGCATGGTTCCGGAAGCTCTACCGCAAGTAACTTTTTTGCTAATATTGCAAGAAGCTAAAAACCGCGATGGCGAATTCACTGAACACGCGATAAGGTAACTGAAACACCTGACGCTTTGCGCGTTTCGTTGGCGAGAATCGACAACTTTGGTTAGGTCGCGGAATCAAATCCAGGCCATGGCAGCCGCATGTAGGTGGAGGTAAAAGGACAGAGGCATGTGTGAATAGATTTTGGTGCATGTTCATCAGGTAGACATAATTATCACAATACTGCACTACAGCGCATCTCATAATCGTAAAGCAGTTGTGGGATGTAAAACACAAAGAATGATTAATTACACAAGAACATTAGTATATCTTTGACAAAGTGAACCTTTTCACTTGCTCTAACAATTGGTACAATACGACAAGCTAGTGTAAAAAAAAAAGGGCCTGCGCGAAAGGCGCAGCACAGTCACAGCGAAAGCTAGAAGAGCAGCCTTTCAGAGCCTTTTCTAAACACTCATTGGGTAACTGCTGCAAGCTTACTTGGTTGATACCCATTATGGCATTTATAATAATTTTTGGGTTGTAGGCCAGCATTCTTCATGCTATTTTTCGTCATTCTTCTGAGAAGTGTTGTATCCCCTAAACACTTGCAAGGAATTTTGTGCCATTTGTTCATGTAGTGGCTCACGACGATGAGGAATTATGCCTGGAGTGAGTATGTGCCACAGTTAATAGGTGATTAAATAAACAAGCGTTTGTAATGGGTGGAGCATCGCATGACTCACTCGTTACGCTAATCACATTGTGTGACGCCTCGGTCTTTTTTTTTGCTGTTCTAAAATGCTTTATTACCCATATTAATGCGATTCCTTTCCCGACATCGAGACTGCCTAAGGCAAGCTTGCGAACAAGTTCCAAGCACTGGCGTGGCTCAGTGGTAGAATACTGGGCTGGCATGCAGCAGACCCGGGTTGGAGCACCACTGTGTGATTGGTACTAGGTTTCCTTTTTTTTCCTTATTTCACGATAGTGGTTACGCACACCGGCGGTAGCGGACAACTACGGCGGCGCATGTGACCCCAGTTTTGGTCTCATAACAGCTTTTGCTGTAAAAATTACACTGCAGTTTACGCCGCCTGAACATCAATTCTTTCCTGGAGGCTTAAGCTGTATGTGTCAATGCAGCGTTCGTGACGTTACATACATACCACAGAAGACTTATGCAGCTTGTGTGCAGTGAATTCCGTGAACTCCAAGAAAGTAACCACGTGTTTCTAACTTACATCTGTGCTTAGTACAGCCCTCACTTTATGTCATTGGCATGTCCAGGGGAGTTCAATTTTTCCCTGCCCCTTTCCGAAGTCCTTGAATTTTATATCTACATTATAAACATGCATGAACATACTTAAAAGGTAGGTTAAACACACTGCCCTCCCCCTCCAAAAAAAATGCCTGGCTATGCACCTGCTTTGGGCACATGTACACAACACACAGGTGTTCTTGGTCATTGCATTAATATTTTCTGGATGCTTAATCTTGGTGTGCAGTGGCTGAAGGACATATGCGCCAAAGTTGCCAGCTTGGGAGTGTTTGGCGAGAAGTCGCCCAATCATGTCCTCGTCAACGAGTACAAGCCTGGCGAAGGAATCCTGGTGAGCTTTGTAAATGATCGTCAAGCCACTTCACAGTTTCTGACATTCTTCAGTAGCGCTACCGTCATCTGTAGCTCGCAACATTTGGCGCCGTGTTGTCTGTCACTGTGCTCGGTCACAACCTGAGAAAAAACAACGGCAGCCGCACCTACAGAACTGCGGTGTGCCTGCCCTTTGCCTGTGAAACGCAGCTTGTGCTAGATGGTTTCCGGTCGAACAGTAGGTACTTTTTCTCGGCTGATATAAATATTATGTTTATAATAAGTTAAAGGCTTGTCTTCACTATCCAAAACAGTTGCAATTGGCTGAGTAGTTGCATTGGAATCCCTGACAAGATTTATCAGGACTTTCAAGTTTCTGACCTAAATCCAAAAGCAAGAGCGTGTGTCTTTATGGTGAAGTGAACTGCCAGAAACTCTCGTACCAGAAACGCTTCAATACGCGTGACGTCATGAAAATGAGTAAGTGCTGCTGGACAGAGCATGTATGGGAATTTTCTGTGGGAGAAACATCAATCGCTTTGGGCAGAGCTGCCACATTTTCTGAGGATGCAACTGAGTACAGACAGCTGCTGTTGCTTGTAAGTATTCTTTCAGGCAATTGCAGTTACAGCATGGACACATTTACATTACGTGAATGCGTGTGAAGTTGAGCTAATCCAGCTTCAGACATATTGTGTTATTCATAAGCAATATTTCCCGTGATTGAGCGATGGTTCTGTTGATGTTCCTTTTTTATGTCTTTCCATCACAGCCTCATGAAGATGGCCCGCTGTACTACCCAGTCGTGACTAACATCACTCTCGATTCGAGCACTGTCATCGACTTCTACAAGCCACGAAAGAGCATCACCTGTGAGGTTGCCAACGACGCAGAGGTGCCGACACTTACCGTCTACATAACCATTCGCCATCAGCCTAACCATTAGTAATAATATAATTATTGATGTTTTACATCCAAAAACCACAACACAATTATGAGGGTTGTCGTAGTGGAGGGCTCTAGAAACTTTGACCACGTGTGGTACAATAGCATGCTACTAAATATGAGTGCACGAAGCTCTAGCATTTCACCACCATCGACATTTGGCCGCTACAATTTGGATTTGACCCCGCAACCTTTGGTTTAGCAGTCAAGCACCTTGACAACTAGACGACCATGGAAGCTATGAGTAACCATTAGTGTTCTTGTTGAAATGGAAACGCTAATGTCCACATGTCGCTGGGAAGGAAACCGGCTTCTAGTATTTGTTAATCTCGTTGATTGCTGTCCAAACTGGGGCACCCACTGTCCTTCAATCTTCCTGGTGGACCACTGGCTTGTTTGCGCCCTTATTTAACCCTAAGATAAACTTTCCTGGTTGGCTTAGTTTATATACCATCTTTGCATGCAAAACTTCACTGCTTTGTTCGTAATGGTATCTGAAGAGCAGCTCACTTTTTTGGTCACTGAGAAGGATGACTTCGTTGCAAGGTAATGCCTTGTGTAGAAGATAGTTTAGGCCGTATCTAATAACTCTCACAGATGAGTGATGGTGCGCAATGTTTGAGATTGTAATGTCTACGCAGGGCACGGAGAAGAATTCCCACATAGGGTCCCTCCTGCTGGAACGGCGGAGCCTGTTGATAACGAGCGGCGCCATGTACACCGACTACCTCCACGGAATCGACGCCAGGGCAGAAGATGTCATCGACGACTCCTTAAAGAACCTCGATGCCTGCTCTGTGAAGCGAGGCATGGTGCTTCAGAGGGGCACAAGGGTTTCCCTCACTATACGAGTCGTTCCGAAAGTGCTGCGAGCAAATGTGCTCCAAGCGCTGTTCAAGAAGTGAACCAGCTCTACTGCAGGAGACATTTGAAATGTGCATCGTTCACAGAACCACAATCCGTTTGTCGATGCTCTCAATGTGGAACAGTTGGGAACTGAAACAAGAGGCTTTGACTCACCAACGCGCATTTCATCCACAGAGTATATTGCGGGTGTTTACTCCAGCTGTCACTTTCGGGGCGTGTACCTCGAAACCTCGCATTGCCTGGCATGTGGGCAAGCAAGATGATTTTTCTTTTTAATAAAACCAACGTGTGTATGTCTTTTGAATTGTTGCCTTTCACCGTGTGTCGAGTATGAAGCACTTAAAGTACAGTCTGCTAAACATTTTGTAAAGCTCACTTAATAATTGCTTCATCAATGTAGAGTACAAAAGCCGCCACAAAGTGGGTGCTGTTTCAGAAGACGGCTTTGAGTCGATAATCTCTTATGAAGTAAGTGTTTAAATGCCTCTGTTCATAGTTCTTTAGCTTAAAGGTATAACCTGATCGCTACACATGCAGTTTGTTTGCATGCTACTGTGACAGTCTGAGCTGTACAGCGTAGGGTTTCGAATGTGCATGGCACAGCTGGCAGAAATATCGCAAAAAAGAAAAACCCTAGCTGAATATTGTGCGAAAACAAGTTTTTCCCCGCGTACTCTGTTCTATATCTGTTGAATAAATGTTTTTGAACAACTTTCTTAATTTTTGCGGTTTGTGTGGCAATCTGTTCGACACGTGAGCAAGAACTTGCCTGAAACATTACCGAAACGCACTGTATGTGCGAGCTGCGTGACATGATACTCGTGAGCCAAGTTGAGAGCAAAGAAAACTGAATTTGACATGTGCTTACTTTTCTTATTTTAATTGCTACTGAGCCATTCCGTACCATCGTGTGCTTGTTTAATGGAACGCAAGAGTCGCACTTGTTTGCTTAACAAAACGCATCACGGGGTATGGTGTTGGTACAATGTCATGTAGATGGTGATAATGTAAAGATCGCTGAGCTTTAAGGGCAGTGCTGTGCGGGAAGAGAGGCAAAACTTCAGAAGTTCATCGCTCCCACCCTTGAGGGCGTCAGAATGTTGACTCTACAGCTATTATTACGTACGTGGGAGGGGACCTTCTCGTTAATGGTTGCTGAGCTATCTCTCAACAGTAGATATAACCCAGCAGTGAATATAGGGGAGGGTTGGGGATAGGTGTAGCGCGATTTCTGTGCTCGTCTGTGTTCTTTGTGTCTCTTGTTTTCGTCTAAATGGAGCTAAACTTATCCGAGTAATGCTGGCGCCACCCAGGTTCAGTTCAAATCCCTCTCCCCTCATTCTTCCTCCCCCCCCCCAAAAAAAAAAGAAATTTATTTTGAATTTGCCTTTATACATGCACGGATACAAACACATACACTCATCTACATGAGAGCGAGTAAACTCTTCTCGCTGAAAAAGTTGTTGCTACCCCCTTTGGATACCGGCGGCGCCGTCCCCAGTCAAGTTCCCCACGCGAAAATTCGTCTGCTGCGTGGTTTCGCAGCAGACGACGACCGGTTTCGATTACATATTGAGTTTTTATTTCCCATCTGGTCGGTTTCGCTGGTGCCCATTGCGCAGCCACTAGTCAGTGTTTCTTTCTGCGCGTGTTTAGTCGACTGGCAATCGACGCGTTCGCTCAAAAAATTCGTTAATTCAATTGCATCGTCGAAATAATCTGTCATCTCGATACCGTCCCGTGTGTTGGACCTCGCGACGACGTGGTAGCGTGACTCGGTTTATTCATTTATATTTATTAGACAAGTGTCTCTCGGTTTATTTTCCTTCGCGATCAAAGAAACAAATTTCTGCAAACAGGGATAAAAAGTAAGGCTGTCATCACGCATCCCAGATTTTGTTGTGTCTACAAACAGTGATATGTGCCGTATAGTGTCTGGTTTTTTGAGAGAAGTTATACAGTCTTTTGAGTTTTGAAAGTGCGCTTTTCGCTGGAAATCTTGCCACTGTTAAGAGCAAGGAAAACATCTGTACAGGGATCTCCGTGATGTCCTTGGTTCCCAACACCTTTGTACAGATCTATGTGCAACGGAGGGACCCGGACAGGATGTTTTGAAAAGGGTCAAAAAGATGAAAGTAAAAGCAGGGGCAAAAACTTCTTTTTCAAATTGCATTCCGGGACTCTCCCCGTAAAGCAGTGGCTAGCGGACAAGGGAATCGATGTACCAATGGACAACCAATTGTTTAACTTTGTAAAACACCTGAGACAATAGACCATGTGTTTATTCATTGCTGGGACGCTGTCTTTCATTGGGACATCCTTCAAAGAACATTGAAAAAAGATCTCCCCATTACAAGCCATGGCATTCGTTTTCTCGGTGTGGATGAGGACGACGGCATACCATACGACATGGTTATGTTAATTAGTCCTTCACAGCATCTGGCAGACCACTATGGCTTACAGACATCTTGACCAGAACATACGTCCTGTCCGGGAGAACTTCATTGCAAATATGCGGTATATCAATGAGGTGTATAAACAAGAAGAAGAACCTCCCAGCTGGCTAACAATGTTAGAGGAATTGTGCAACCTGAAAAAATTTTAATGTGAGCACTTCGGATCAATATTGGTCCAAGTGTATTTTATCATTCATGTTCTGTGTGAACACCTGTAAAGGAAAACAGGTAATAAAAAAAAAAAAAAAAAAAAAAAAAAAAGTAGCGTGGCCGAGCGGTCTAAGGCGCTGGTTTAGGCACCAGTCTGATAAAGGCGTGGGTTCGAATCCCACCGCTGCCAAAGACTTTTTATTTTTACAAATAATTTTTCTTTTGTTCTTGTTAAGGGGCAGAAGGCCGCAGTCTTTGACTAAGTTAGTGGGGACATTCGTTATTGAAGCACTTTAGAATCAAAGGGCCGATCTGTCCCATTCGCTCAACACTTAGCGTGCCGGTATAACTATTCCTTTGGCGACCTTGTGAAACGAATTATAGTGCTGACGCACCAGCAGAACAATCGGCTGCGTGGCAGGGGCGGTCGCAGCGGGGACACGGAAGTGCGGCAGAGTCACAATCCTTCCACGCGTCCAAGCGGGGCCAAGACACGTGGGCCGATCACGAGTGTGTGCACGCTAGGATCACTCTGCAATTATGCGTAATGGCGGAAACAATATGGAAATAAATAGCGCGTAGATGTTAAGCCTAACTTGATCAGTACTTCATTCGACCATGGCTGAATGGCGAACATATATAATCTAGCAAATCATGCTACAGAAATCATTATTACTTCGATCTGTGTTATACATGTTATGGTCCTTGTACACAAACTTGAACCGATAAGCACAGCGACGCGTGACCATCATTTGTCATACGCGAGCACTATAGTTGTTGCTCATCAGCTATCGCCAAACATTTTTAACCATTGCACTTCCAGAACCTCGAAGTGCGCCATTTTTCTTGTACTGCTTCATTTGTTCTTTTTATGCATATTCTATATTTTTGATCAACACCTCATCTTTGTTTCACTTCGCGCAAATATATGTAGGGTCCCTGTCCAATCACACATTGCACAATTCACAATTCTCTGCATCCTGATATTTTGCGCCATTTACAGCTGTGTTTCATTTTTCACATTTGCATTTAAGTGCACTCTATCGAGGACCTAGCACACGTGCGGGTCAAATTTCGATACAATGTTGGTGAAAACGGAGCAGCAGCCAGTGCATCGTTTCGGCTCGATATGACTAAGCGACGTGCAAAGTGTTCTTTACTATTTTAGATACAGGCTTATAATGGAACATGAGCAGCAATTAACTTTAAGAATGCTACAAGCTTGGACGTACAGATGCGTGGCAGCCACTTTACGGCGCCAGGCTACATAATCACTTTTGTAATTAAACCCCACGTACAACATGAAAAAACAGCGTTACTCGGTGCAACTTTCACAGATTGTGGCGCCGCCACACGGCAACCGTCATAACTGTCGTTTGAGGATCTCCGCCTCCGTGATCCCCGCGCAGCCAGCCACCTTTCTCCATGCAGCCAGCTCGTGGTACAGTACTTCTAGTACACTCTACCCGTGGCATCGTTCAGTCGGCCTCACGTTGGCGGTTCGCTAGTGCTTTATATTTTGTCGCTCGCAATTTTTTTACGGTTATTCTGAATTCGTTAACGAACTGCCAAAGTCGGACAGGGACTGCGAGTCGTACTAGCAATGATTTACTCTTTATTGTTTGCTCAGCTACAAGAACCTTGAAATTTGTTGGATGCCGCTGTGCACACGTCGTGCAGTCGAAGGCGAGGTTTCCTGCTTTGCACGAGCACGGCCGCTCGATCTTCACCGGCCGTGGCACGAGCAGCGTTCACAAAGCTGTACGTGCATTCCTTCCCACCACAGCAGACGATGTGTACCACGTTCAAAAGTTTTCTTTCAAAAATACGCCGCACACGCGCTTCTCAGCACGCAGTGTAAGATATATTACATGCTAGAGTCAATGACCTTCTCAGTAAAGCCTTGACAACATGGTGGCTGCAGCCGAAAATACTACGCAGTTTGAAGTGACGGGCACACCGGCGGCGGCTGCTGGCTCGCCGCCTTCTAGAACACTGTACCTGCACGATCCCCAAGCGACAATAGTTATAGCGCGAGAACAAAACGACGACACAGAGACAAGAAGGACACGAAACACACATCCTTCTTGTCTCTGTGTCGTCGTTTTGTTCTCGCGCTATAACTATCGTCATGCCATACCTACTAGCCCAAGCTGCCACACTACCAAGCGACAGCCATGTTGGGCTTGCACTAGCACCCTCTCTAGGCGGTGGAAGTTCTGTGGTTGCACGCTGGAGCAGAGAGAAGCACATGGATGTGTTTGGTGTTAATATCTCCGAGTGCTGCTAAACATGTCGCTTTTGAGCATAGGCGAGCGCAGTCTTCTATCAGGGGGGTGGGGGGTCTTTACTTGCTTTCGCCGAGGCCCTCACAATCAGAAGGCAGTGTAAAGAAGTTGTATAAGAGGGCGAGGCCACCTCCCCTTTCCTCTTTGCGATTCCTTTCCGTGCAAACGCCCATGCTAATGATGAAGCGCGTCACGCGCCCTTACCATCATGTCACCCTGTTACGTTGTAACATTTATTGACTGTTTAAAACCGCACGCATGGCGGATACGCGGGTAGACCGAAAACCACACCGTTTTACGTAGCAACCCTTTCCCTTCAGATAGTGCTCAATGTACATGCAATGGCTGCTTATGGGGATCGCAGCGTGAATGTTAACTAAAAGCCGAATGCTCCTGTCTCTCATACCCTATTATCATACGAAGGCGCCCTCACCTTTCCCACGCTCAGGGTTGCCAGTGCATTATGTCGATTCACGTCAACATGAGACTAGACGCCCTCCCCCCCCCCCCACACACACACACTTACACAAAGAGTTCTCCTAGGGGTCTAATCAATTTGGAGGTCGGCGAGAGCGCTGCAATCGGTTTTTCAGAACTGGTGGGTGCTGCTGTGGTAGCTTTCTGCTGGAGCTGAAGCATTTGGTACCGGTTCTTCTCGCTGCCACACGGGGAAAAATTCCTCTGGTGGGCCTTCATTTGATTCCGCCTTGGATCTTGTTGCGTCTGCTGTGTGCCTCTGGCGTATATGATACAGATGTCGTCGAAGAATCCTTCTGCAAGTATTCACTACCAAGAGGCGATTTGCTTGCACTTCAACCGGCCACTTCTCCCGGTAGCCACGGTTCACCAGTGCCAAAGTTTTTACAGAAGACTAGGTCACCTTTGTGGTAGCTACTTGTCTTTCCTAGCAATGGCACTTCTGTGACCCTTATGGTCAAATACAGCTTTGTTCATGGTGTGAACGAAAGCATTAGTTCTGCTGGTGAAGGTGTCCTTTGCCTCGATGGTGTTCTGCGGTGAATGCGCAACCATCTGGGGAATCTTGTGGTAAGGCTTCCATGGGTCATACATTTCAGACCTTCTTTCACGGAAGGTACAGCTCTTTCGGCTAAACCATTTGATTGTGGTTTGTAAGGTGCCGTAAGAATGCGCCCTATGCCATTTTGTCGTACAAAATTTTGGAATTCGACTCCGGTGAATGACGTTCCAATGTCCGTCACCAGGCATACAGGCAGGCTAAAAAGTGCGAACACTGCTCAAAAGTATTCTGGTCGCGGCTGCTCGTAGCTGATGGAGTTGGAATGGCTGTCCACAATCACCAGGATCATCTTGCTTTCCCCTGGGCTTGCATAGTCAACATGAATGCGAGTCCATGGCTGCATTATGGCTGGCCAGCTCAAAGGTTCCTTAGATACAGGCATTGCTGCTGCTTGCTGACAACACTGCATCCATGCAAGAGTTGTTCCACCTCCGACCCTATGCCAGGCCACCACAAGAGCCCTTGCCAGATATTTTGTACAGTTGATTCCGAGATGTGTGTCATAAAGTTCTAGCAGAAACGCCCTCCTTGCTTGCCGAGGAATCACCACACAATCACCGTGGCATATCAGTCCATTGTCCACTGCGAGTTCCTTTCGTAGCCGCCACAAATGTTTCAACTTGCTATTTTAACTTTCCTTGGCCTTCCTTGTTAAATTCGGTGGCAAACTTCTATTAACACAGGGTCTTTCTTGGTCGGCTCCTCAAGTTGCTGATGCGACAGTGGGCTGCTGTTCATAAGACTTGTTGACAGTAGACAGTACTTGCTCAATCTGACAGTTCTGTCTTCAGCTTCTTCTGCAGGAAGTCTGCTGAGGACATCCGCATTTCCATTCTGCTGTCCTGGCTTATATTTAATGTTGTACAGATACGCTCCCAGGATAAGACCCCATCTCTGGATTCTGGCTGCTGTCACGGCAGCTACTGCCTTGGTTTCTTTAAATAACCCCACCAATGGCTCATGATCTGTTTTCAGGACAAACGAGCGACCTAGCAGGTAGTCCCTGAACTTCGTGACTGCAAAAACAAGTGCCAAGGCTTCCCATTCAAGCTGAGGGTAGTTTATTTCTGTGTTTGTGAGTGTTCTTGAGCGAAACGCCATGGGCCGTTTCACCCCATCAATGACGTGTGAAAGTACTGCTCCCACTTCTTAGAGTGATGTGTCACATCCAAGATGACTTGCTTGTTTGGGTCAAAGTGGACCAGTAGGTTTGATCTTTGCAGTGCTTGCTTGATCACCCTGAATGAAGACATTTCTTCTTGGCCCCATTTCCATTTTGAGACTTTCCTCAAAATCTTATGGAGTGAAGAAACCATAGTGGACATATTTGGTAAGAAACTCCAATAGTAAGATATGAGGCCCAAAAATGAACGAAGTTTCTGGATGCTGCGTGGCTCAGGTGCCTTCATGATGGCCTCCATTTTCTTTTCTTTCACAGGGATGCAGACATTCTCTGTCTACTCAGTGCCCCAGGTAGTGCACTCCTTCATCAAAAATGCATTTCTCCTCTCCAAGTTCAATACCATTGTCACAGAGCGCTGACAACACCTTCCATAGGGTAATGCCAAACTAATGCTGGCATTCAGCCACCGAAATGTAATCCAGGAACACCTGAGTGCCTGGAATGTCCTTGAGCACTGACTCCATTTTCCTCTGAAAAATTGCAGGCGCTGATGCTATTCCATAAGGCAAACGGTTGTACGAAAACAGTCCCTTGTGAGTATTTAGCTCTGCTTCCTTCTTCGACTCTTCATCTAACGGCACATGGCAGTCTGCTTCCCGTAAGTCCAAGTTCACAAACCAATAGCCATCTTTCAAATTGGCGAACATATCCTCCACCTTAGGCAGTGGGTACCGGTCTACTTCGCATGCCGTGTTCAAAGTGACCTTGAAGTCACCACACAACCTCAAACTGCCATCCCCTTTGAGAACTGGTACCACTGGGGTGGCCCATTCACTGTGGGTGACCGGTGATAGTGTCACGGAGTCGTGACGTGGCCGAAGACAGGAGACTTCTTGTTTGGATTGAACTGTTTATTTGGGCGAACCTGTGCCCGGTAAACGAAAGTCCAATTACAGCAGCAGTCTTGCACAGATAGCAGTCTCGGACTGATAGCGGCGAACGGAGCGTCGGCCTTCGATCAACTACTGACAAGCGGCGAAGCGCGTCGGCATTTATACTCTTGCCGTCGAATGTTCTAGCGTTATCGCTGGCGGTGGCGTAGGTTCTAGAACAATCTGTACCGTTCGCACAGTGGGCGTGATCTTATCGAAATGATCTACTACAGCCCGGAACCTTCTAGAAAACTGCAGGCGCGGTTTGCGCTGAGAGTTGTGCGGTGTTTTGGGACGATAACAAAAACTTGGGAAGCGGAACGTGGCATTGCCCCCCTCTGAAAAAAAGGCATCGTCCCGATGCTTTAACTAAAGATGAGAGTACAATAATAATGCAAGAAAGTACAATGAATAAATTACGATACAACAATAATGCAAAAAACACTAGTTCAGTTTGTTAACGCGCATGAAACGGCTTGAGGCGCGCGACATGGACGACTTCAGGTCACGATCGGCGTCGTTGAGAGTTCGTGACGCCGTCGGGGACAACCTCGTAATCAAGTGGGCCGAGCCGTCGAACCACCCTGTACGGTCCGAAGTACCATCGCAGAAGCTTTTCACTTAGTCCACGTCGGCGTATCGGCGTCCACACCCAAACACGTTCACCGGGCTGGTATTCCACGAAGCGTCGTCGAAGGTTGTAACGGTGGCTGTCGGTCGTCTGTTGATTCTTGATACGGAGACGCACAAGTTGTCGGGCTTCTTCGGCGCGTTGAAGGTACTCGCTCACATCGAGGTTTTCTTCGTCGGTGACGTTGGGTAACATGGCATCGAGCGTCGTTGCCGGGCTCCTTCCGTAGACCAATTTGTATGGAGATATCTGCGTCGTCTCCTGCACCGCCGTGTTGTATGCGAAGGTCACATACGGAAGAATGGCGTCCCACGTCTTGTGTTCGACATCGACGTACATTGACAACATGTCGGCGATCGTCTTGTTAAGCCGCTCGGTGGGGCCGTTGGTCTGTGGGTGGTACGCTGTCGTCCGGCGGTGGTTTGTTTGGCTGTATGCCAAGATTGCTTGAGTTAAGTCGGCAGTGAATGCCGTTCCTCTGTCGGTGATAAGGACCTCCGGGGCGCCATGACGTAGGACCATATTTTCGACGAAGAATTTAGCTACCTCGGATGCACTGCCTTTTGGCAGGGCTTTTGTCTCGGCGTAGCGGGTGAGGTAGTCGGTAGCTACCACGATCCACTTGTTTCCGCAAGCCGACGTCGGGAACGGCCCCAGTAGGTCCATACCAATCTGCTGGATAGGTCGGCAAGGTGGATCAATTGGCTGCAGAAGTCCTGCTGGCCTTGTCGGCGGTGTCTTGCGTCGCTGACAGTCCGGCATGTTCTCACATAACGAGTGACGTCGGTGGTAAGACGTGGCCAGTAGTACCTTTCTTGTATCCTCGCGAGCGTGCGAGAAACACCGAGGTGCCCTGCCGTCGGATCGTCGTGAAGGGCCTGCAGGAGTTCTGGTCGCAGAGCTGAAGGCACCACAAGGAGGTACTTAGCTCGAAGCGGTGAAAAGTTTTTCTTTTGTAGAAGACCGTTTCGTAGAAAGAACGACGCAAGTGCGCGCTTGAATACCTTTGCGACTTCGGCGGTCCTGCCTTCGAGGTATTCTATTAGGGCCTTAAGTTCCGGGTCGGCCCTCTGTCGTTCAGCGAAGTCGTCGGCAGTTATCGTTCCTAAGTAGTAGTCGTCATCCGGGTCGTCGGGTAGCGGTTGGTCGACAGGCGCACGAGAGAGACAGTCGGCGTCGGAGTGTTTTTTGCCGGACTTGTAAATGACAGTAATGTCATATTCTTGAAGTCTCAGGCTCCATCGTGCGAGGCGACCTGAGGGGTCCTTCAAGGTGGCTAGCCAACACAATGCGTGGTGGTCGCTCACAACTTTGAAGGGCCTGCCGTAGAGGTAGGGGCGAAATTTTGACGTAGCCCAGATGATGGCGAGGCACTCCTTTTCTGTTGTGGAATAATTTGCTTCTGCTTTGGATAGCGATCGGCTGGCGTAACTAATAACCCTTTCAAGTCCGTCAGCCCTCTGCACAAGAACGGCGCCAAGACCTACGCTGCTTGCGTCAGTATGTATTTCTGTCTCGGCGAATTCGTCGAAATGGGCAAGTAACGGAGGGAGGCGTATGGAGGCGATGTTTAAGCTCCTGGAAAGCGTGTTCCTGCGGCGTTTCCCACTTAAACTCCACGTCGGCCTTGGTAAGGTTAGTGAGCGGATCGGCGATGCGGGCGAAGTTTTTCACGAACCGCCTATAATAGGCACACAGGCCCAGAAATCGGCGCACGGCTTTCTTGTCAGTGGGCGGCGGGAAGTCGGCGATGGCGGATGTTTTCCGTGGATCGGGACGAACTCCAGACTTGCTGATAACGTGCCCCAGAAACAAGAGCTCCTCATACGCAAATCTGCACTTTTCTGGCTTCAGTGTGAGTCCGGAAGTCTTGATGGCTTGAAGTACAGCTTCAAGGCGCCGAATATGCTCGTCGAAACTCGAGGAAAACACGACGACGTCGTCCAAGTACACAAGGCAAGTCTGCCACTTCAATCCTGCCAGTACTGTATCCATAACGCGTTGAAACGTTGCAGGCGCTGAGCAAAGGCCGAAGGGCATCACCTTAAACTCGAAGAGGCCGTCCGGTGTTATAAACGCCGTCTTCTCTCGGTCTCTTTCGTCGACTTCGATTTGCCAATAGCCAGTCTTGAGGTCCATTGACGAAAAGTACTTGGCGTTATGGAGCCGATCAAGTGCGTCGTCTATTCGTGGGAGGGGATACACGTCCTTTCTTGTGATTTTGTTCAGGCGGCGATAATCGACGCAGAAACGTAGGGTCCCATCCTTTTTCTTCACTAACACCACGGGGGATGCCCATGGACTCTTGGACGGCTGGATAATGTCATCCCGCAGCATTTCATCAAGCGAAACTCAAGAGAATAGGCGAACAGGTAGGGCGCATGATCCACCGCGTTTCCAACAAGAGGGGTGGTCTGCGGGGCAGGGACGCGCTTCGGCTCGCCCATGCCTTCGTGACTAGCCGGATCCTCTACGCCGTCCCATACCTTCGCACTAACAAGCAAGAAGACGAAAGAATAGATGCCATCATTCGTAAGGCTACTAAACGAGCTCTGGATCTCCCGGTGGCCACTTCCAACGCCAAACTGAGGGCGTTGGGTGTGCTCAACTCCTACCAGGAGTTGCGGGAGGCCCACCTTATGAATCAATATACGCGGCTCGTGCAGACGGCTCCCGGGCGCCGCCTGCTAAACCGCTTACATATACAGCACACTTGCACTGCAGAGGAGGCGGAGCGTATTCCGGAACTGTGGCGGCATATGCTCTCGGTCGCTCCACTCCCCAGTAACATGGATAAGCACCCGCACGAAAGCAGAAGACAGGCGCGGGCTCGGACGCTTGAGAGGCAACACGGCTGCCGACCTGGTGTATTCTACGTAGATATAGCAGGGCCTTCGCCTACGGGATTTTACGCGGCCTCTGTAGTTCACCGGGAAAAGCATGTCAATGGGCTCTCGTTCCAAGCACAAAATCCAGAGCGCGCTGAGGAAGTCGCGATAGCGCTTGCTGCTGCGGACCCCAACTCGAAAGTTATCATCACGGACTCCAGGAAAGCATGTACTCATTACTTGGTAGGAGAGATATCCCCCCTAGCCAGCCAAATTCTAAAACGGGCTCTCGCTGATCCAGCCCCGAAACGCATCGTATGGGCTCCTGGCCATCAGGGCCTACGAGGTAATGAGGCCGCTGACGCGGCCGCCCGAGCGCTTACCCACCGGGCTCCTCACCTTGGCTCTTATGACTCGGAGGCCAATACACCGCTGCTGCGGTTCAAAGAAATTCTCACCTATTATCGTGACACTCACCGCCTTTACCCGGCTCCTGCAAAGGGGCTGAGTAAGGCGGAAGAGCGAACTCTAAGGCGCCTGCAGACAGGTACTCTACTCTGTCCTGCAATCCTAAAGCATTTCGATGCGAACACAGATGGGCGGTGCCCACACTGTGGGGAGACGTGTGATATCTTCCACATGGTGTGGGCATGTCCGAAAAATCCCCACCTACCCCCTTCCCCTACCCCTTCCCGAGAGGCATGGGAGACTGCCCTCCTCAACTGCTCATCACTAGAGTCTCAACGGGCTCTGGTGAGACGGGCGCGAGTAGGGGCCTCGTCATGCGGTGTCCCGGACTAAGGACGCCGACCATGTAGCAGGGTCATGCTTTGGCCCCGTACCTCTCTTTTTTATAATAAATGTTTTTCATCATCATCATCATTTCATCAACTTGTCTCTTCATGGCCTCACGTTCTCGCGTCGAAACCCTGTACGGAGTCTGATGGAGTGGTCTGGCATTTTCTTCGGTTATGATGCGATGTTTCGTGATTGGTGTCTGCCGAATTTTCGATGACGACGAAAAGCAATCTTCGTATTGCAGGAGCAGGGCCTCGAGCTGTTCTTGCTTATAGTTCGGAAGTCTGGGATTGACGTCGAAAGCTATGGGAGGGGCTTGGTTCTTCTGAGCAGGTTCCGCAGAATCGGCGAGAGCGAAAGCACTGGTGGCTTCGACAATTAATTCGATGTATGCGACCGTTGTTCCTTTGTTCACATGTTTGTACTCATTGCTGAAATTCGTGAGCATAACCGTTGCTTTGCCTCCCCGCAGCTCTGCAATTCCTCTTGCGACGCAAATATTTCGGGTGACCAACAGATGCTGACTGCCTTCAACGACGCCTTCCAAGTCAGGTGATTTAGGAGCGCCGACTGAAATAATGACGCTTGAGCGAGGCGGAATGGTGACTTGTTCTTCCAGCACATTCAAGGCATGGTGTCCTGACGGCGTGCGCGGCGGTAGTGCTTCTTCTGTGGATAACGTTATCGACTTCGTTTTTAGGTTGATGACAGCACCATGGAGGCATAAGAAGTCCATGCCAAGGATGACATCTCTCGAGCAACGCTGTAGGACTACGAAGTCTGTAGGATATATACGGCCGTTAATGGTGACTCTCGCTGTGCAGATTCCTGCAGGCGTTACGAGATGACCTCCGGCTGTGCGGATTTCAGGGCCTTTCCAAGCTGTCCTAACTTTCTTTAACTTCGCGGCGAACGACCCACTGATGACAGAATAGTCGGCTCCAGTATCGACGAGAGCGGTCACACTGTGGCCGTCGATAAGAACGTCGAGGTCGCTAGTTCGCCGTCTCGCATTACAGTTATGGCGTGGCGTCGGGTCACGGCTGCGTCGGCTTGTTCCGCTGCTTCCATGTTGCGTCGTCAGGCCACTTTCGGTAAGTGAGCTTTCGCCATCAGGGCTTTGCCTGGTTGGCGTTGTGTTCAAAAAGCTCCGTCGCGGCGTCGTCGTCGTCGGAGGATCTTCGGTAGTTCGTCGCACAGCAACCGCACCTCCACCGGTTGCTGCCCTTAGTTTCCCGGATACGGGCTAGGAGACCGGCCCCGCGTTGGGCCAGAGAACTGCCGGTGGTGCGGCGGCTGGGCGACGGCGAACGCGAAGGGCTTCGTGGTGTCCACCGAGTTGCTGTCAGGTAGTCGGCGATGTCACGTGGTCGTTCTCCTGGCTGTGGACGCGGTGCATTGACGGCGAAGCCACGCAGTCCCATCTGTCGGTACTGGCAACGGCGGTATGTGTGTCCGGCCTCGCCGCAGTGGTAGCACAGCGGGCGATGGTCAGGGGTGCGCCAGACGTCAGTCTTCCTCGGTGCACTGCGCTGGGCCGCTGGCGAACGGTATGACGTCGGTGGGGGTGGTGGTGGCGGTGGCGTCTGTCGACGGAAGTGCGACGGGGCGGTGTTTTGGCGTGGACGGGGAGGAGCGTTGTGGCGCACTGCAGCGGCGTAGCTCATAGCTTCCGGCTCGGGCAGTGGTGCGTGGGGAATTTGAAGTGATTGCCGAACTTCTTCTCGCACAATGTCGGCGATTGAATCCACTTGAGGCTGCGCCGAAGGCAACAGCTTGCGCAGCTCTTCCCGCACGATCGCTCGGATCGTTTCACGCAGGTCTCCGGAGGTACTGGCTTGAGCGGCAGCGCAGTCTGCAGTCAGGCGACGATTATATTGTCTGGTGCGCATGTCCAGGGTCTTTTCGATAGTGGTCGCTTCGGCTACAAATTCTTGGACGGTTTTCGGTGGGTTTCTCATCAGTCCCGCGAAGAGCTCCTGTTTGACCCTTCGCATGAGGAAACGAACTTTTTCTCCTCAGGCATGTCTGGGTCAGCGTGACGGAATAGTCGGGTCATTTCTTCTGTGAAAATGGCGACATTTTCATTTGGTAGCTGAACCCGGGTCTCTAATAAAGCAGCGGCCCTCTCTTTGCGAGCGACGCTCGCGAACGTTTGCAGGAATGCGCCGCAGAAAACACCCCACGTTCGGAGCGTGGACTCCCGATTTTCAAGCCAAGTCCTTGCGGTGTCTTCCAAATAGAAGAACACACGACGCAGCTTTTCGTCATGGTCCCAGTGGTTGAGGGCGGCCACACGGTCGTATGTTTCTAGCCAGGACTCCGGGTCTTCGAACGATGACCCATGGAAAATTGGTGGTTCCCTGGGTTGATGCATGACCATCGTGGGCTGGGACGCTGCAGTTGTCATTGTCGCTGCAGTCGCGGTCATGGCCTTCGTCTTCCGCGCCTTGTCTGGTAGAAGCCCGTACTCTGGTGGTAGCCCTTGCTGTCGGCGGCTTGTTCGCTGCTCCTGGTTGGCGTCGGTGTCTTCTCCGCGACGTGGGCTGGGTTCACGGCTTGACGGGGGCGTCTGGTACATGAACGAAGCAGCACCTCCACCAGATGTCACGGACTCGTGACGTGGCCGAAGACAGGAGACTTCGTGTTGGGATTTAACTGTTTATTTGGGCGAACCTGTGCCCGGTAAACGGAAAGTCCAATTACAGCAGCAGTCTCGCACAGATAGCAGTCTCGGACTGATAGCGGCGAATGGAGCGTCGGCCTTCGATCAACTACTGACAAGCGGCGAAGCGCGTCGGCATTTATACTCTTGCCGTCGAATGTTCTAGCGTTATCGCTGGCGGTGGCGTAGGTTCTAGAACAATCTGTACCGTTCGCACAGTGGGCGTGATCTTATCGAAATGATCTACTACAGCCCGGAACCTTCTAGAAAACTGCAGGCGCGGTTTGCGCTGAGAATCGTGCGGTGTTTTGGGACGATAACAAAACTTGGGAAGTGGAACGTGGCAATAGGATACCTTCTTCACACAGCCAGTCCAACTCCCTAGCCACTTTGTCACGTATGGCATAAGGTAGAGAGCATGTTTTGAAGAATTTCGGGTTTACCTGTTTCTTCAAGTTGATGTGCACTCGTGGCCCCTTCATCAAACCCGTACCACGTTGAAACAAGTCGCTGAATTCCCTCTTCAGCTTTGTCACTGCTTCCTGAGCGGAACTGTCCACCTGCACAAAGGTGACGCTGTTCGGTCCAAGAATCTGGATAATGTCGTGACCACAGAGCGGGAACACTGTCACATACAGCTCCCCTTTCGTTTCACCAGTTGGGTTGTTCACCACCAGCTTCAAAACTACCAGTAGAGGCCGTTTCCCAGTGTAACAATATAAAGTTTTGTCTGTTGGCTCCAGCTTCGGCCAAAAATGTTCCTTACGACGATAGTTCTATTCTGCAATCACGCACACAGGGGATCCGGTGTCCACTTACATTTGGAGCTCTACTCCACCCCAGTTGAGTGTGGTAGTGTACTAGGTGCTACGCACGTCCAACAGTGGACAAATAGAAGCTTCCAGGTTCTCCTTCAACCACCATGTTCGACTGAAACTTGCCTGTATGGCCGGGAGTCTTGTTCCCGAAGCACTTGCTTGCTAAATGTCCACGTTTGTTGCACTTAAAACGCGTTGTGTTCTTGTGGGGGCATTTTGGCGACGAACGACTTTTCTCGCCACAATGAATGCACGAGAGCTTCTTGCCCGGTGACCGGCTGGCTTTCTGGTTACCGTGATGCTTCTCCTCCAAAACGCTCATGCCGGTTGCCACCGTAGCGGCTGGCGTGTCACTTGATCCCGGCAGGCGATTTGCATTCGAGATCGCCATCTCCGCGGCCAGGGCGGTGTCCAGCGCGGCTTATAAGGTCAAAATATGAGGTTTAGCAAGCAGTAGCCACTGTACCCCGTTTTCACCGAGTCCAATGACAAAACGGTCTCGAAGATTCCTTTCTAGGGTGTCTCTGGACCCACAGTAGTCGGCGATGTTTCGTAGTTCTGCTAGGTAGTCGGCCACACTTTCTCCGCTATTTTGCACCCGGGTCTGAAATCTGAAAGTTTCATAGATCTCCAATGGCTCAGGACTGAGGTGTTGCGTAAGGGCACGAACAATGGTATCAAACCTTTTATCCATCGGCTTGCTCGGTGCCAACAAGCTCCGCAGACCAGTGTAGGTCTCGGGGTTCAGGTCGGAGATAGGATCGACCATTTTTTCGGATCCGAAATCGCATCATTGGCTTCGAAGAATGCCTCTAGCCTTTCGACATAGTTGATCTAAGATTCCCAAGTTGCCTCGAACGGCAATGGTGCCGCGACCAATGGTTGTGACTGAGCAGTCTGAGCCATTGTCCGCAATCGCCCTCTCTGTGCTCAGTCCCCACCTTGTGTCGAGCTGCAGGTTACTCCCGGTAGTGCTCGTTGTGTTGGCAAAGTGCTTGGAGTCTATCCCATCCTCGTCGCCAGTTTTGTTAAGTTGTAACAAACATTTATTGACTGCCTAAAACCGCACGCACGGCAGATACGCGGGTAGACCAAAAACTACACCGTTTACAAAGATGCGCCCCCTCCCCCCACACTGAGAATTGCCAGGGAATTATGTCCATTCACGTCAACATTGACGCCAGATGCCACACACCTAAAGGACAGACATCTACTTGACACTCAAAAAAAGAATTTTATTGCGAGGAATGACTTTCTGTGTACCCATAGCACTTGAGATATTCGGTGGCTGTACTTACGTAGGTTGCACGTTTACCAGGTATACACTTTCAAGAAAAGTCACTTCACCATGTTCACACATCAGTTCAATATTAAGGTTTACCTTGCTATACTTTAACCGTCACCGATTAGTCAAAAAAGCACTCAGGGTTAAAAGGCAGGTATGCACTTCCAACACAAAAAAAAAGTCCAGTTCACAAGATGTCTCATGGCAGTACCAAATCATGAGCAAAGAAAGGCAGTTTGAGCACGTCCTTGCACCATTCATATTCAGTTGACTGTAATTTTGCGAATTACTGGCTAATAACTTTACGGGCTCTGTACCACCTATGGCATTACCAACACAACAGCTGGTGTCTACGTCACACATGCGTAACATTATCCTCTATACCCGTGAATGGTGACACATTACACTAAAACAGATGCAAATGCTTAATTACCCTCTATCACATGATTAAAGATCCAACCCAGTGTTGCACATACATTCTGCTGATGCCGCACGAAAAATAACTACTGCGCTCGCATGCAGCTATTACGACCGATGCTATTCCTTCGCAGTGTGCGCGTCAGCTTGATCGTAAGGTTGGGCAGCTGAGATATTCAATATTCGTGAAAGCGACTTACGTTCGATCACTGAAAATTAAGCTCAGCTGGGTGAAAAAGGACACAAACCAGCTGCCATTTTGCAGAGTTGTTAAGCTAAAGCACGCAATGTACATAGCTGTAGCTTGAATCAAGATGGTCTGACGGCAGCAGCACGAGCTCTCTGCCAACCAATCACATGACGACGTACGCTGTGACGTGTGGAATGGACAAAGGAGACGCGGGCTTTGTGATGTCATCTGTGTGAGACAGTGGTGTCGCCAGGGGGATACTTTGGGGGTTCGCCGCGTCCCACACACAATATTTGCATTTTGTATGTATGTATAAGAGTATCGCACAAACATACGATCTATCACAACGGGAGTCAAACTGGAGCTATAAGTTTGCTGTTGAGGGTAATGGAGGGGGGAATTTAGACGGGTCCGGAGCTCACCATGCCCCGCCTCTTGGCGCCGACCCTGGTCAATTAACTTGCAGCCGTTTGCAAGGAAACTCGACTAGCCATTCACATACTCGCAATGACAAATATCGTTGATACAATCTTGTAAAAACACACACATACCTACATTTTAATTCTCATTTTACATACACAACTGTTGCTCAGCTACGGCATGCTGCCTCCTCCTGACTAGACTGAATAGGCATCGCATCCTTCTCAAATATTCATACACAGAAAAAAAAGAACAGGTGAGGTTAAGAACGCTTGTTCACGACGGCAAGTCGTCACGGAACAAGCACACTCACAAGCGATTACTTTACATTTTTTCTTTTAATCTTTGTACATGCCGCGCAGTCCTTCAAATGACTTGATCGTCCATTCTTTCAAGGTGATCCAGAGCTGCATACACACGGCGCAAAAGTAACGTAAATTATATATCATAATGACTACATATGAGCACCATGATTTCAAAAAGGTCGAGGAAACGCAGCGGCTGATTCACCTCTAAATATGAATTTCTTTTTCTTTTGTACTGAACTGTACATGCATGTGCATAAGCTTGCCTAGTGATCAATTTAGCAAACGTGGTAACTTCTACTTGACTAGTGATGTGCTCATTAAATGCACGGCGAGTCTGGTCATGACGATGATGAGTATTACTGGAACGCTTTCTAAGCGTAACGATTGCCACATGTCTAACAGCTAGCAATAAAGAAGCTAGCCAGGCAAGTTGGCACCTCTTTGAGGAAGGTTCACGGCGAGAGAAAGTGACTATAACGAGTGCCTCTCTTGTGTTCTCCCATCACAGTCCCAATTGTCGACTATAGCCTAAAACTCCGTCGTTCTAGAACAAGCTGGCCATGGCTAAAGTGACCTTAAACCTGAAGAATGTCACCAACAGATGTTAAAGAAAGTACTGCTAACCGAGTGAGCTTATTTCACCTATTTTTTTCCACATAGGTGGTACTCCACCATGTTGGCACCATTTAGAGTACAAACAGTACTCATATTGAGCACGAACGTGTCAATAAGGTGAGTTTTAAAAAATGTTGGCTTGGAAGCTCTAGCAATGCCAGCGCTTGCCGTCTCTATGAATATATTCTCAGAAACATGTTATATTCAGGCGGTGCCCTGCTACAGGAGATCAAGTGATGCCACTTGATCTCCTATTTGAATTGTTGTACTCGACTAAAACTTTCAACAAAGTGTCAAGATTTTGGAATTTCTCGAGGAAACCAGTAACATGGAAACGGGCCACAGCGGTCGCGTTTCGATGGAGGCGAAATGCTGGAGGCTCGTGTACTGTTCGATGTAAGTGCAAGAACACCACATGCTCGAAATTTCTGAAGCCATCCGCAATGGCGTCCCTCGTAATTGCAGCATGGTTTTCGAACGTTAACCCCGCATGTAGTATTACTATAAAACACGACAACAGATTTTGCCTTATTTTTTTTCAATGTTCTTCGGTTCGCCCAGGGGAATAGGCGTGCGCACAAGGGAGGGGGCGCACAATATTTCCCGTACGCTTACTCATCACAGGCTTCTGACTGCAATAGCGGTCGAAGGCCCCGGATGTTGCAATTCAAGGTCTGTTTACTTTTCATCTTCACCTCAGGAAAGCCATGATCATTGTGAGAAGCGCATCATCTAGAAACCCTGCGCACGCCTATGCCCACAAGCTTCACCTAGGACGTGGCGAGCTTCGTCAGTCGCAACGGTCAGTGGTCACGACGAGTGCATGTGGCAGTACAGCTGCACACGTTCATTCGTCGGAAGAGGGAGTGTTGAGGCGCACCCTCAGGCGGCAGCCGCCGGCAACCGGCGGCTCCCGGACGAAAGCGTAGGCGGTCAGTCAGGATGTGGTGGAGGCCTGTCGGGCTCTTCGCAGCCTACGCATGTTCTGCAGGGACAGCCGCTCCTCCAACTGTTCGTTCTCCTCTGTATCATTGGCATCGTGACGGCGGCGCACCCAGATGTACTGGCGGGCCACCAGCATCCACACCAACGTGGCTGCGTTCAAAGAAACAGAACGCAAAGAGGAAAAGAAATTGGCCGCATATCTGTATGCGCTGCTGCAAATGTTGTCAAAAGACGATAGGCTTCTACCCCGCTATTTTTTGTGTATAGTGTCGCATTTTCAGTGCAGCATATGAAACATTAGGGTGTTTGAAATTACCTATGTGTTTATGTATTTTTTAGTAAAGTAGCACACGACCTAATACTTACGTATTGATGTTGCGCCTCAGATATGCGTAATATTTGCTTTTTGATCGACAATGTTCACAATTATGCACGCAGTCACTAATTCCAGATGGCTGGGCGTTCAGCGTGTGCTTAAATTTTGGCCGGCTAGCCCAGTGGTGTGACAGGAAGGCAGACAGACCAAAGTTTCCGCGTTCAACTATTCCAGAGTAAGACTATCGTCTTAAAAAAAAAGAGAAGGATCACTCGTGAAGAGAATGCGTGCTGTTACAGTATGCACCCCCCCTCGCTGACAAGTAGGGGAAAAGGGCACCTTCCTTGCCCCCCCCCCCATTTCGCATGCTTACGATAACGTGGGTTCAAAGCTGGACAAAGAAAGAATGCAAATGCACCGGTCAAGAGCAATCAGATTCATTACCGCCTAGAGTTGTCCTGCATGTGCACCAGTGTGCTTTCTTAATCCTGCGTCGAATTCGCACTAAGAGATGATGAATGGACTAGCACAGCAATAATTTAGTTGAAGGAGCAGTGACACCAAATCTCGAACTCAAGATCACCTCCAGCTGCCTCATCGATGCTTGGTCGGGCGTCGATTTCGGAATCACTGCTCTCAAAAGGATCGAATCGAAAATGATTCACCACGCCGCAAATTGTCGGTATTTCATGTTTCTCACTGTTTTTATCGTCACTTTTGAACGCTGATGAGGGTGGCGACAACAGTGGGGTGGTGAAAACATGCCTATACACGTGCACATCGAGCAGACAAAATTTAAACTGAAATTCGTGTCACCATTTTGTGCGGCCACGTGATCAGATAGGGCGGGACCGCGGGAGGTGACCGCCTTGCAGCGCTGAAAATTGGCGGGCTTTGCACCGGTTTTAAAGTGGGTTCGATACTGATCATACTAATCGATATTACATTATATTATTTCACCTCTCCGTTGCAAGGGCTCGATAACTACGTGTTGACATGAAAAGTCGCAGCATATCCACAGAGTGAATGATGATGAGTGGGGCGTAGCGTTCGTCCATGTGTCAAACCCTTCATGAGTCCACCAGTATGTCTGTCTGTGCATGCTTTATCCCTCCGTTTGTGCTTCTGTCTGTCTGTCTGTTTGTCCGTGCTTCCATCTGTTCCGACTGTCCCTGTGTCCGCCTGTGCTTCTGACCGTCTGTCTGTCACTCACACTAGCACCACCTGCTGAGTGAGTCATACAACTAGGTGCTTACGAATCGGTCACAAAGAGACATGCATGGAGAGTCCCACAGCTCTAGGAGCTTTGCCGCTAAAAACGCAACATGCGTCAAGTTGATGTCATTGCTTCTTTAAGATGTTACAGTTACGTGTATTCATTATAACGTAAAACTAGGGGCGGCGACAGAAGGCGTTGGGGAGAGGGTTCCCCCACCCCAAAGAGCAAACATGGTCAAAACAAAAACGGGGAAGCAAAACAGAAAGTGTGGAAGGCGTGGCGCCATGTCATGTGATCCTCTGCGTCGATGGCCGCAGTTGCGCTCGCTCAGAGCCTTGCCGCTGCGGTACCACGTGACCAGGCGATACGTTTAGTAAAACACCATGCGCATAGCTTTTGAGAAACCGATCCAAGCATACCTTTAACTCTTGATGAATAGATTTACGAGAGAAGCTCAGCTGACTTTTTTTTTTCTTCTCTCAATGTCAACAAGCATACAGTCAAAATTTGAAGATGCCATTTTTCCTGAAGCGCCCACAGCAACAAGCAAGAGCTTGCAAGGAATTCATGTGGCTTTCCTGCGAGACGCTGGGCTATGTGACATTTGGTGACTGACCCCTGTTATTCAGGAAATGCTCGGGCGGAACAATTGGCGGCCATTTAAGCCAGGCTAACCCCACCTGTTGCTACACCACCACGACCTGCATGTTTTTTTTTTATCCGCTCTGCTGTCCTGCTGTTATTCCATTACACAGCACTCGGGTATCTCTAGTACAACTCCCTTCCATGTAGCCATTTGCAAACTAAGAATAAAAGCATCCCTCCTTCCCCGCCCGGAATCTCGGCACACCTGTTAAGCTTCTGTACACAACAGCAGTAAGTAGCTAATTTCAGTTGTAACACTTAGTACTTTTGGCCGGCAATGCTGCGCATACTAACAATTAAAGGGACTCTACAACACTTTTTCATGTAACCATCGAATGGCTTCACTGAAAAAGTTTGTTGCCTCACGAATCGACCGCCACAAAATTTTTTCATTATCCGTCAAGCACGAGGAAAGGCAGAAATATGTGGCACCTCATGACCTTGAGCATTGTTTTCCTTTGAACACGCGGCTAACCTTCAGTGAGATCATGGGAGGCGTAGTCACTATGCAGTCATCGATGCTCAAATTAGCCATTGGCCATGAATTTGGGTATACAGCTTGGTCATTCGAGATCGTCGCATTATATAAAGGAAGAAGGGGGAGCAATTTTTAGCAGACTTTGAGAATTAATTGTAAGTTACAGGCTATGTGCTGCGCTTTAATGTTTGGCTCGAGCATTCTTAAGAGCCTCGACAACCGATCGTCAGCGTTTTCTGACCGTGCTAAGTGTTTTAGGACCCCTTCAGAAGCTCAATGTCATAATTTTTGCTAAGATTTGAAAATAAGCAGGAGTTTTCAACCAAAAACCAGCGGTTTAAAAATATGTCTGTCTATGAAAAGCAGCTGTAAAATAACAGCTATAGAGAGATAAGCTAGTTGGTAACCAGTGACTCTGAAAAGACGTTTATTGTGTCCATGCTTCTGGTTTTCGTGTTCAGTAAGAAAATGACTTAACTAGCTGAAATGCGCGAAGGGTGTTTGATGTCACAGAAACGAGCAAATGCCATCGGATGGAGGTGCCTATACGCAAATTCGCTCTCGTCAGGACAGGGACAGCTGTAGGTGGAGCTTACATAAATATAGTGGAAGAAATCTACCGTGGATCTAGAGCCACCAAAGTTCCCCATAAAGCAACAGAATCCCAATAAAGAAGGGTGTAAGGCAGGCCAACACAATCTCTCCAATGCTATTCACAGCATGCTTACACGAGGTTATCGGGGCCCTAGGTTGGGAATAATTGGGGATAAGAGTTAATGGAGAATATCTTAGCAACTAGCAATTCGCTGAAGACATTGCCTTCATGAGTAACTTAGGGGACGGATTACAGCTCATGATTACTGAACTGGACATGGAAAGCAGAAGAGTAGGTATGAAAATTAATATGTACAAAACTAAAGTAATATGCAACAGTCTCGGCCGAAAACAGCACTTTGCAATAGGTGGAGAGACGCTGGAAGTAGTAAAGGAATATGTCTACTTAGGACAGGTAGTAATGGCGGAGCCGAACTATGAGAGTGAAATAACTAGAAGAATAAAGATGGGGTGGATCACATTCGGCAAGCATCCTCAAATCGTGAATGGTAATCCACCACTAATCTTCAAGAGGAAGGTATATAACAGGTGCATCTTGCCGGTACTTACCTAGAGAGCAGAAACCTGGAGGCTTACAAAGAGGGTTCAGATTAAATTGAGGATGACGCAGCGAGCAATGGAAAGGAAAATGATAGGTGTAACCTTAAGAGACAAGAAGAGAGCAGAGTGGGTCAGGGAACAAACCAGGATTATGGATATCATAGTTGAAATTAAGAACAAGAAATGGACATGGGCAGGGCAGGAAAAACGTATGCAGGATAACCACTGGGATAACCCCTGGCCATTAAGGGTAACTGACTAGATTCCCAGAGAAGGCAAACTCACGAAGGGGAGACAGAACGTTAGCTGGGCCAATGAGAATAAAAAGTTTGCAGGTATAATGTGACAGCAGAAAGCACAAGACCGGTTTGGTTGGCAGATCATAGAAAAAGCAAGGTCAGAGGCCTTTTCCCTGCAGTAGGCGTAGTCAGGTTGCTGATGATGATGTAGCAACTATAGAATGAATTTGCATATCTTTCGAGTTTCTGCCCTCCCATATTCGCCAATACTAGCACCGAAAAACAAACAACAGCGACGAGAAGTGTTTGAATAAATCAAAGCTCGTCCATACCACTGAGCAAGACAGGAAACAGGACTGCTTTTCCGGCCATGCATATGGATCCGTGAATGAACATTTCGTTGCCGAAGTAGACGAGGTACACCGCCAGGCAGCACAGGGTCGCGGAGTAGACGCTGCAAAAACATCGCACTTGTCAATAAAAACACATTGAATGTTCACACAGATGAATTTCTAGGTGATGAACTTGTGAGCACCAAGGATACTGTTTGCTAGGCGAGGATCACCCGAGAATGTAAATGAATATGCTTAATTGTTATGCATTCATGTATGTATGGTAGGCGTGTTCACGTCATGTACAGGCGGTATTGAATGGTTTAACAACTACGGTCTGAGAAAACTAAATTTCTCAACAATATGTGACTGCATTCGGCAAAAGTGCACACTGTCAGAGCGTTTTATAACAGGCCGACAATCGAAATTCAGCGCTGCCAATGGGTATATATATTCAGCCTTTCGCTTTTATCTTGTGGTTCAGAATTTTTCATGCTGACTGTACACATGCTACCTGCATTTACTTGTGCACTTTCTGGGTAGAGTTGCAAGAACACTGTGGTAGTATATACAGTAACTCTTAATTGTTTCTGAGTTAGCAAGCGCGCCCTCTCGTGTGAAGAATGGAACAACTTTGGGTAGCATGGAAGGGCGCAATTTTACCAACACGATCGAAAAAGTTTTTGTATTTATATTGTGTACTATTTAGTATGAAGCACACCTACGCTGGCTGTTCGAGGAAGATGCTGCAGTGTAGAACCAGAACGCCGTTGTATAGCGACCAGAAGGCAAACGTTCTTTCCATTTCGGGGCACCGCTCAATCTCTGGAGGAGATACATGGATGACCAATCGTGAATTATTGCGTTTGCGCACATAAATTCACACACATACACACAGTCCGAGATGACATATCTGTGATGCACTGTTTAATATGAAGCACATCAAAACGGGACGGGCCATTAAATCCAGTCCGAGTCTTTTTTCCAGACCCATCAATTGAAGTTTCATCCTGTCCGAATCTTATTCCACGAACTGTATTAAGACGGGATACTCTGTAGCAAAACTGCAGCTCAATGAAGTCGGTCAGTTCTATCCTGTACGCCAACGAGGAATGGGATTTAGACGGCGACGAAAACATACATATGAGCGGACCGTGTTTGCAGCAGAGACAATAGTCACATAGCGTATAAAGAAACGCATGTTGCAAGCAGTTCGATCAAAAGTGAAACGAACACAATGGTTTGTAAGCAGCGTCAACCTACAAAACCAAATCGAATGCGAAGCTCCTGTAACTCCTACTTCACCGCTCACAATATAAAGGTACAGGAGAAGCCCAACTTTCAACGACTCGCGACCCAACTCGTTACAGCTTGGTCAAAACAGCGCGCAAATTATCTTTCGAAGGACGCAAGGCAGAGTAACATGCAGCGGAATGGGAGCCACCGATAGGTTGAAAATAGGGGGAGTCGAAGCTCACCCCCGCACTTGAGCTTGGTGAAGAGCCTTTGCCGCAGGAAGTCCTCTTCCAAGAGGCACCGAACGCCGGCACCAAGATTCGTGATCGACATCAAGCCCAGCCAGCTGCGCAGCGGATGCACAATCCAGTGCGTCGTCATCTCTGTGGACTTCCCGACGAAGAAATTTTCTGTGTTTTTCGCCAGCCAAAGTTTAGACGACAACGCTTCCCACCGATAACACACAGAGCGCAAGATATGCGCAACTGCGACTTGTTGGACGAGTTGGACTAACAAGTGGGCGGTGTTGTCGCCGACGCGTGCGGACGTACTATTTCCTTCTTCCGCGGGACTTACGAACACAAACTTCTAAACTGAATTAGGTGTTTATGTAGCACCACGTCGCGGCCAGTTTGAAAATTTTGCTTTTATTGAAATATTTGCGTTCTTAAAATGTACGATCCATTTACTATGGTAAAAAAATGCCTTACGTAAATAAATGTGGGATATCAGTCCTTCGAAAAGACTACTGTAGTTTAATAACGGTTATCATGACGTAATTGTCTTCGCTTGCAGAGCACTCAAGCGGAGCCTTCGAGACCTGTTACGGAAACTCTCACCGCGCATCATATTTAACTGTACGTACGCTCGGCGACTAGAACGTGCGTGTCCCTGCTGCCTACTAGGAGGATAAAAGCTTTTGATGACGTTGTTTTCATATATTGTGATGCACACGCCAAGTTAACGCGCTTGCAGTAGGTTTGTTGGCCCTCGCAAGTGCTTGGTTGCAAGTTAACCGCGAAGTGTTTCTCTCGCAACTGACCAGTTAAAGGAGCACTGACACAAAATTTCGAACACGAAATAATGAGCGATGTATATAAAGTCATGTGGAGACACGCAACATTCATGAAATATTAAGGTCAAATGTGGTCTAAGGTCGACATGTTTAAAATCGATTTCAAAGTTCGCGCCACGTGATATCAATCACCAATCAATGGCTTCGTTTATTGCAGCGTCTCGGTTTTATTTCCGATAAAAGAACAAACTCTTGAATTTCGCGACCCGATTAGCGTAACTGATAAACTATTGCTTATTGTCGTTTCGTTGATTGATATGTGGGGTTTAACGTCCCAAAACCACCCTATGATTATGAGAGACGCCGTAGCGGAGGGCTCCGGAAATTTCGACCACCTGGGGTTCTTTAGCATGCACCCAAATCTGAGCACACGGGCCTACAACATTTCCGCCTCCATCGGAAATGCAGCCGCCGCAGCCAGGATTCGAACCCGCAACCTGCGGGTTAGCCACTAGACCACCGCGGTGGGGCTGATTGTTGTTTCGTTACAAAGCAGCTTCAAGCCATGCGAGGCCAGGCGGAGCATAAAGTACGAAGATTATGCAAATCAACGTACTACCTATAATTCCCATGCTCTGAAGCGCCATTCATTGCAGCACCAATGGACACTAGCGCCAGAGTTTCCTCTAGCGGACTTATAGAAAACTCTATGGTCTTAAGCTGAGGAGAACCTGAGAGTTTTTCTAATAACGTTCTGTCGCCATCTGTGTGTCACTTTCGTTTTTTTTTTCGTTTTTTTTTCTTGTGACCCGACTGTCGCCCTATTCAAGGCCAAAGCGTCTTATATACAGTACTTATAGTCAGCCAGCAGACCATCAATTTCTAAACGTGCACTGATTGCAAAACAATTTTATCTCTAAAATAAAGCACCGCCCGTTTCGTGGCCGATCTCCCACAGTAGGTCGCGCCAGGTCACTAAGAAACAACCTAAGGTATGCTCATCCAACCATCTAAGGATTTTTTATTACTTGTAACTTAGGATTATTCATTACTCGAAAGACCGCAAATTCATATAACCAATTCGTGGACAATCCCTCTGACTGGGTATGAGTCATAGTTGAGGCATGGTCGTTATCATCAACATGAACAGCACGGAATTCCATGATCTTCGTGACGCAGGTGAGCAGAATACACTCCCAACTGGGAAATGATTATGATACATGTTTTCGCGTCATTGTGATAAACCAGAGAGCGACAGGAATGTTTTCCCGCCTCCTCTGTGTCCAAACTCCTGTTATATTAGTAAGCACGCTGTAATGAGTGTGTCCGGCTCTATTTCAATTCCATTGTGGTTTTTTTAAAGGGGCACTAAAGAGCAAAGTGATTTTTTCGCGTATTTGTGAAGTACATTTTCACTATCCCGATAACACCACCCTTACCGTGACATGATGTTTTGTAAGTGTGAAAACGCATGAAAAGAAAACGTAGGTGGAGACTGCACCTTGATCCCTGCACAAAACGTCACGACGTCATAGATTTTGAAGGCGTCTACTGAGTCCTAAGTATTGAACGTGGGTGGAGACTGCACTTTGATCCCTGCACAAAACGTCACGACGTCACAGATTTTGAAGGTGTCTACTGAGTCCTACGTATATCTACAGCTTCGAATTGATAAAAAAAAAGTACACTGTCGTCTGTAGGTGCCCTAGGCCTATCATACGAAGTGTCGGAAAATTTCATAGGGCCAATGTAGAAAAATGTGAAAATAGCATTTCGAAAATTTCGACGTCACGCAAAGAGATATCGGCGGGAAATTTCAAAACAAAACTTCAACCTTGATTGTCTCCGCTAATAATGAACCTATATCATAGTGAAACATGCGGTATTATAGTTCTCAGAGTGCCGTTTGTCAATCTAAACCAGGTCATTGTTTCTCTTCAGTGTCCCTTTAACATGCATATAAATCTTAGTGCTCTGGCTCTCTAGCATGTCGCTCACACCGAAATTCGGTCACCGAGGTTGGGAATCAGACCTGCGTCGTTCTAAGCGGAGGCAGAACAGAGTTCGTACAACGGCATCGTTCGTATAAGAGGAAAGCTCTGACGGGTCCTGCAGCGCTTGCCAATGCGTTAGCGAAGCTCAAAGTGCTTATTTTCCCCGTGTAGCGTTTATCATGTAGATTGTGCTGAATACATTCGCGATTGTACGGAGGCCAACTGCCGTGGTGGTGGATTTCTTGCAGCCATGCTAGATGTACGTAATGGGGTTGTTTCATCAAACTACTAGTTTTGCAGTCGTACGCGATTGTGATGTTTCATCAAACTGCTAGTTTCCGGTTGTATGCAGTCGTGCTGTTTCATCAAACTGCTATAGAGTTTTCAGTTGTATATATGTAATCATGCTGTTTCATCAAACTGCTAGTTTTCGGTTGTATGCAGTCGGGCTGTTTCATCAAACTACTAGTTGTCACTTGCATGTAATCGTGCTGTTTCATCAAACTACTGGTCGGCGTTCGCGTCATTCTGTTCGTTCTTCTGTCCTCATCTGTTAAGCGCCGTGCAGCCTCTCATTCGAGAATCGGGACCAACTGGCCCGAGTCACGGTTGGGGCAAAGTTATGGGAAGAGCCTTTGCAATTACCGGTGACATCGAATTCTTATGCTTCATCAGCTGCAGCGTTGCTCGGGGCGCGACCGCCGATATTCGGACTCACCAGGAGGCCCGTCCTACGTATTGGCCTCCACGACTACGTCAGCAGGCCCAACGGGATCCTGAACTTCTTCGAGATGGTCAGTATACACTCTCGCAGTGGTTGCGCGACAAAGCAACCGAGGGAAACGAGAATCGTTTGCGACGATGTAACGTTAGCTAAAGCGGTTGCTTGGCCACGTTGGTGTACGGCATATTGGAAGGAAACGGCACGATAGACGAGACACCGGGAAAAGAAAGAGACATAAAAGAGCGCCGACTTACAACAAAAGTTAATCCGTCAAGCCATGCATTATATACAAAACGACAAAACGAAGTGAGAGTCGGAGATAAATAAAAAAATCATTATCGTAAAAAAAAAACACGCTCATTGTGCGTGCGCTCAACCTGATGGATGGTAAAACTTTATTTCGTCAGAAAGCAACTGCGGATGATTCCGTGTTAGATGGCCATCAACCCAAGGTTGGCGGCGACCTGTGTGGCCCACTCCACGACCCTTAACTGGACGACTGGGTCTGAGCTGGTCAACACGGCCAAAAACACAACTTTCTTTTCTGACTGGGCAACTGGTCGAATAAACTTTTGTTGTAAGTCGGTTCTTTTGCATGTGTGTCCCTTTGCACTGGTCTCTTTTCTTTCACGCCGTTTCCCTCCAGAAAGGTAATGTTTACATGGCGTTGCTTCTTACTTTTTATTACAATTATCCGGCGAATATTACGCACAATTTCGTCTCGCCGCTTTTGCAGAACTTCTCCTGATGTTCTTTTGTAGCGGCGGTGTACTTCGGCTGGTCCACCAGTATGAGAGCGTCCGTCATACGCCCATCAAGCCAAGCGCATACACTCACGGACGCGTTCATTATAAGAAGCGAGTGGGCAAGCTGCCCAATGGCAGCTTTGAAATGTATACCTGTTGCTTATATTCCGCAACACGCTGTAGCTATTAGAAAGTTCTCCCTGCAATAATCAAGCGCTTGTTATCAACGCTCGTTTGACATTAAATTTGCCTCCATCGGCTACGGCTGGTGTACGTTTACGCGATTGGCCTTGGGTACTTTCTCAGGGCTTAAAGCACTCACGTTTTGGGCGAAATTGGATATCGGCTCATACATATTTCGCCCGAACCCAAGCTGTTTAATGATTCACTCATGAATACAATATGCGAGCATCTGTCAGCTTAGTAGTTGTAGCACACCGTCTGTGTTGTAGTAGATTTCTTGAGCTGTGAGTGATGTTTCCTTTGCGAAGAGCGTAGATAACTAGATGCCATTTCGTGTGAGTAATCACACTGAGAAAAATGGCTTTTTCATGCGCCACACAGAAGCCGTCGCGTGTAGCTCTAAGCAATTCCATGGGTCGCTATAACATCGCTGCAGGGACAAGTATTCTTGTGAAGAATATTCTTGTTAAATCAGTAAATCAGTATTCGAGGTAGATATAGAATTGTTTGTTGCACTTCATAAGCTTCGCGTGAAACAGATATGATCCTTGTAACATCGTTACTGCGGGTTCCTGCATCGAAGACGCACTTAATTGTTAAATTTTCTGACGCTATAGTCACCGCTGGAGTAGTGCTCGTTACTTTTTAGTTACAAGTTATCATCATAGACGTGCGAACGTCCCCCCCCCCCCCACGCCCCCCAAAGTCACCTAAGAGGGAGGCAGACAGTAAGTTTAATGAGTATAGAAGAGGCGTTACAATGAACCCTGGGCCCCCCTGCAGGGAAAACCTGTGCACGCTTATGGTAATGATAACGCGTTACATTTTTTGGTTAGCGTAACGGATAGCGTATACTCCTCTTTAGTGACGCCCCCGACACTACATCCACGCGCAGGTCGGCGGCCTCGCTCTGTTCTCGATGATGTCCGACGATCGAAAGAGCTCGAATGCGGTGCGGCTGCTGTCGAGCTCGGCGTGCGCTTTCGGCGTCAGCAGCGCCACCATGCTGATGGCCAACATCAGCAGCCCCGCCTGCGCGTTCTACTTGCCGCGCACGCTCTATGTGAGTATTCAATCGAACGTATGCATGTATATATGTACCGTATAGTTACCCGATTCCAACGTGCCCTCGTTTCCAACGTGCACGTGACCTCCGTATGACCTCCCAAACAAAAATACAGATACGGGGCAGTGTAAACGTCTGTATCCGAATCTAACGCGCATGCGATATTAAGGCCTACTTTTCCGAAGGAAAAAAAAAAAGGTGTGCGCTGAAATTGTGGCAAATACGGAAATCAGACAAGGCCAACCGTTGTCTGTTAATTGACGTCACTACACGCAGTGAGTGAGCTTTAGTTAAAGAACGAAAAATAACTCTTGAACATTATTGGTTAGTATACAGTAAAAGCTGGCTAATTCGGATCTCACGTAACCCCAAAAAAAAAAAAAAACGTTTGAACTAACCGAATGCTGAATTATAGCATACAGCTCTCTCAGCATGTCCACAATTCTACACATACACTTCGGAGATGTGCGTGTTCCTTCAAATGGCTTGAAACGAGCGTGTGCACATTCGTGCATGCTTCCTAAGTGGACAAACTAGCGGTCATTTAACGTCATTGCGATGTGTACTGCCGCAGAGGATCAGTTTGCTGAGACACTACCACGGTCGACGTGTTGCGTTCCAAGACTAGCGTCAAGAGTAATATTTTGTTTGCTGGGAATGAGTGTAACAAAAAAAAAAACGAACAAACTGTACATACATTTTGGGTCTAATGAATCTTATAATCAATCTCAGTCCAATGTGCGGCTTGACCGCCCTCACTGTGCATGCACCCCACTCCCCCTCTCCTCGCCTACGCTCCCCCTCTCTCGCCTCGCAACGCCGATGCAGGCCGTGTCTGCTAGCCTACTGTCGCTCCCCCTCTCTCTTCTAGGCATCCCTCCCCCGCCGGCGTTTACACCCCCAAAGTTCGTCATGAGTAGTCCTGACCACCAGAACTTCTTTTTTTTCTTTTTTTGAGAAGCGAAGCTCATTGGGCTAGCACTCCACCATCGCCGTCGAAGCTCCCTGCGCCGGGCAAGCGTGCCGAGCAAAAAAGGTGCGCGCTTCCGGTGAGCTTAGGCGCGGCTCCAGATGGCGCGCGCTGCGCCGCGCGCGCTGCCCACTCACTCGTTTAGCCGCCATCGAGCGCAGCAAACGCTCTCCCCGCCCGCTCTCCACCCTACCGCTTCCACGAAATCCAGCCAGAGATCAGGCGCATAGTCGCTTGCATCCCATTTTCAAGGCGCTTCGCTCTTCGGTTGTATTCGTACACGAAACAACTGCAATAGTTTTCTTCTTTTAACACGTGGTCACGAGCGTGCTAGCGTAATCGTACAGTGCGTAAAATCCGCGGCAGGCGTACATGGTGGCCGCGTTAACTAAGCAGCACACTATACAGCACGCAAATGCACATATCAGCGAATGGCTGTTTGCTTGCCGCCTATGACGTGTAGTCAGGCCCGCCAATGACGGGGTTTTCCGAGAGAAGAGTGAGCTACTTCTGTCTGACTTTGAAGCGTAATTGTAAGTTCTCCGGCCGCGTGCAGTATACGATGATACGTGGCTCGCGTGTTTTCGTGAGCCTCGACTACCTATCAGCAGCGTTTTCTGACCGCGTTCAAAAAGGAGTTCCAGGGCCCCATTGATGTGCTCCCGTGGTCAGGTTAATTCTAGGCCATGACGAACGAAAACTGGCTGTAAGAGCTGTTATGATACGATGCGTCTCGTGTCTCTACTTTAGATAAATATTCTCATTCACTTGACAGAGGAATAGAAAAGATATGCCACTTTCCCTCAATGTAATTTTTCGATAGGCCAGTTCGCAAACATTTTTTTCTTTAATTGAAGTTCTCACAGGCATCCGAAGAGGCACAGGGTGGAAGAAGAAGCGGACGAGGACGGCATACAATAAAATTTAATTTAGAATAATTGGCAGATCCCACGTACAGAGGGAATCGATGAATGCGAAGCATGATTGAGGAAGGTTGATGTGTCACTTTAAAATCCGCGTAAGTTACGAGGCGGATGTAAGTTATGCCGTACATGACTTCCATGTCATTATTATCATGTTTGGAAGGTTCATTTATCTTCGTCGTCTATCCACATCACGTGATACCAAATTTAGCATATGTGAAGCTAGCGAAACGGCCCCGCACGCATCATGAGCGTGGTATGTTATTATGACCTCACATGACACGCGTGTCATGATTATCATGTTTGCACCAGTCATATACCTTCGTCATCCATTGACGTCACGTAACACCAAATTTGGTACATGTGGAGCTAGCGAAACGGCCGCGAGCATGCTATGAAGTAGCATGTAGTCATCTTCTACATGACACCAATGTAATTATTATCATGTTTGGTCGTGCCATTTACCTTCGTCGTCTATTCGCGTCACGTGATGCCAAATTTGATATATATGGAGCTAGCGAAACGGCCGCGAGTGCACTATGAGTGTGGCATGTAGCCATGTTGTTACATGACACGCATGTCATGATTTTCATGTTAGGGACTGTCGCCTGTGTTCGCCAAGCAATCATGTCATACCATACCAATTTTGACACATGTCATGTGAACGAAACCACCGCAAGAGCTGCAGGACCATGAAATGTAAATCATGACATTCATGACATACATGTGATGATTTTCATGATATGACTAGCCAAATACGTTCTTCATACATTCAGGTTATGCCATACAAAGTTTGGTATCGATACCACAATCGAAACGGCCAGGAGAGCTAAAAGTCGTAGGCGGCTAGATAGATAGATAAATAGATAGATAGATAGATAGATAGATAGATAGATAGATAGATAGATAGATAGATAGATAGATAGATAGATAGATAGATAGATAGATAGACTCAAAGTCGCTGAAGTTTGCTAAGAAATGCTTCGGATTTAATATCATGCAATATATCTTATATTGAATTGTATGCATACATAGAAATGTATGCAATTGTACAATGTATGAATCCATAGATGCATACATTTATTTAAAAACGGACTCTAAAAACTTTTTATTTTAACACAAGCTTGAGGACGGTAGAAGCGACAGAGATGGCTTGTCCACTGAAATTCCGTCAGTCCAAAAAGGGCATATGATGATAGCAGATGCACGGAGGGCTACAATATATGAACATTCATTCAGTAGTGGATGTAGCCGAATATGTTTAAAGACATAAAAGATCCTCCTCGAGTAGGGTGTGCGAACGGAGCTCTTCAAAGTGAAGAGAAATCCTCGAATCGCGGATTTCAAGGATTTTTTCATTATTGTCTGGCAGTTGGTGCTCCCACGGTTTCTGAGATTGTCTCGTGTCTTGCGACCATTTCAAACCGGGCGTCCTCGCCATCCGCAATGACGAAACATTTTTCCTTGCAGTACGTGCTCTTCCACGGGCTGGGCGCCATCTGCTACCTCGTGGGCGCCTTCTGTGTCTCACAGTACACTCAAGAAGTCCCACTCCATTCGGTAAGTGCTGTTAGTGAGGTGCAAGCACCCAGTCTTCATACTCTCGTGTCTCTTCCAACCACGTCCGGTCCAGCACTACTCGTCTTCTAATGAGTCTGAAGAATAGAACTTCCACAAAATTGACTGTTTTTGTTCTAGTTCAGAGTTATATCGGCTGTACGTAATGTCCGAACATAGGTGCACTTAAGTTGAGGTCAGTATAACCTCCAGCAAAAGTAACAAAAATTAATTGAGCTCACAGAAAGAGCAGGTGATTTTCCAGAGTGCAGCTGGTACCACTGCGGCACCTAGTGGTGCAGACGTCAACCGTGCGGTTCTGTCAACGTGGCCTCTGGGATCCACTTCGGCAGCGCCACCTTTGTGCAATGAAACAGGGCACACGAATGCTGACGTGCGAATTCCGCCATCAGGCACTGAAATCGAGAATTAGGGTCGCCATCATTTTTAAGAGCGCACAACCCTAGGTTCTCGGCTTGTAGGCGTGTCATGTCGTTGCCATGGTCGGGTATGTCCCACGAAAATTGGGTAAATACCACTTCGCTGGTCCATAGTTCATTTATTTTCAGTTAGAGGTTCGTCGTTACTGCCTAAAAACGTGTTTGGCTGAGCAGCGCTGCATGCCGGAATTCCCGACGAAATTCACCGAGGCGCTCAAGTCTCTCATCTGAAATTGGACACAGAGACGTGCATCTCCACGTTAATGTCACCTATTTGAAACACCACTTTTTGAAATACATCTGCAAAGTCAAAATGTATCAGTGGACTTGTGGACAGTAAATGTTTTGCTGTCGGGAACACTGGCACACACAGAATGCTTCGTGCCTGCCCAGGTTTCACGTTAGGTGAGCTGAAGAATCATACGTGTATCTCCTTCCACGATGAATGTTTGAATAACGCTAAAGTTTTATGAGAGCTCAGACATGATGAAAATTCAAGCATATGATCTTTGGAAGTGCTCGTATAAGAAACAGAGGCACTCATGAAACTACGCACGGAAGCGTAACTGTGTACACCGTGAGAAAAACACTTGTTTTTTTCATTTGCTAGACACAACATTTATTAGTAGTGATGGACAGGAAAGCCAGAGAAAGTATATAGGGGATGATATATGTAATATTTGTGCCGTGAACGCACGGAGAAATCAATCAATCAATCATTTTATTTCCTTTAGATAAGGTGGAGTACAGGACTAAAAGCTCAAGAGCTTGACGAGGTCCTGACCCCGTTCACAAGTTGACAAAGCAGCAGGAATGGCAGTCAATCAGAAAGAAAGTAACGTGGACGAAAACATAACTTGGCGCTGGCATGGTACCGAACCTGTGACCTTCGAATAACGCGTCCGATGCTCTGCTAAATGAGCTTACAGTAGCTGTTGATATCAGCCGCTGTAGCCCAGTTGGCTCAGTTATGTATCAATTAGGGGGTTGGCATATTAGGTGGTTGGCATATGCGTCAGTTAATTACCACCTTTTTGGTATTTTTTCAGAAGTGTACGCTTTAAAACATTACGCAATCTCCTACCGAAGGGAACCATGTGGATATGTGAGGCAACGTATGTGTTCCCTTGTGTTTCATTTATTTGTATGTTTCCATCCATGTTTCATTTGTGTGTGGAGTTGTGTACCACTTATGTTGCCCCCCCCCCATTATTTTTATGTATTACCGTGCGTGTGCCGCAAAGTGAACACGCAGCTCTGCTAGGAGAGTGCAACGCCCCGAGCGAGCGCAGCATTGTATACGGGAGCACTGCTGTCGTGGAGAGATAAACGGGAGAGGAGAAACGAAGCGGAGGCAGCGCCCTGCCACCTCCTCCACCCAGCCTCTTCCCACGGAGAAAGTTGGCGCATCAGAAGTGGGGGACGGACGGTCGCCGTGCGACGGACACAGCCCCGAGCAAAGGCTGCTTCGCAAATCTAAAACAGTTCGCTTAGCCATCGTTTGAGTAGTTTACTCGCGGTCGATGCATGAATGAGTCACGTGCGCTTCTCACTGTGTCCGCAGAGGATCGGCTTCGGCACCGGAGTACTTCACGCCTTGCACAGCGCGTACGCCTCCTTCAAGGTGTACGTCCAGAAAAGCAGCAGCGGTTGGTTCTGATGGACCCAGCACCCCAAGACCATAACGGGCTGTGTGGCGAAGTCATGACGTCATGCAGACCCTTCGCTATGTTTGGTACAGCGCGCCTGCGCTGTGAGTTTAACGTTCGCGCCACCGCGCTGATACTTGGCCGCGGGAGGATATCTGTTATTCGAATAAAGACACACAATTTTGTGTATGGGGTGACGTGTGTATGTTAAAACCGGCTGCTGGTCGTGTAAGGTAGTGGCTAAGGAAACGTGGAGTTGACCCTGTCTTGGTGAAAATTGCAAATATCGCAGATAAAATGCAAATATCGTGAAGAAACCATAGATACAGTTTGCTTATAATGGAATACACATCCACTACTTGTACAAATATTTGAAGCAGCGGCAATGACAACGTAGCGCGCTAGCGTCCGAAAAAGCTTCTTGAAACACAGCTAGGTATCCAGCGGCTATGCAGGTTTTGCTGGTTTTGTACCGTTTGTAACAAGTTATTCGCGTTCATCTGTTCCTGTGATTACGTTTTGTGCGTGATTTGTACGTGAGAAACGCGGGGCACGTTTCAATTTGCTAGGCATTCTTCGCGTGACCTTCCAATTTGTTTCTATCGCGTTCATTGCTTCGCCTTTGCGGTAAAGCTGGCTTTTTTTTTTCACGATGACGCCAAACTAGCAAGCTGAACTTTTTGGGGCGAAGCTCCTTATATCAGTACCTGTTTGTCCCTCGTAGTCGTAGTAGTAGTCGTAGTGTACAACCAGTCTTACATTTTGACCTCCAAGGTGGTGCCGGTGAGAGATTTCTTCTGTGCGTTGTTGAACAATAAAAAAATCGCAGCGTGCGCGTTAACTAAAAGCCGAATTCTCCTGTCTCTCATTCCCCCTTAGCAGCCATTGGCATGTACATTGAGCACTATCTAACAAGAAATGGTTGCTATACGTTATACTCGCTGGGCATAACCATGGTTTTAGAAAGGTTTAGCGAGCGTTGGGCCGCAGTGCCATGAATACAGTGAACTAGTATACACCATGAAAACGAGGTAGTTAAATGTGGGAAGTAGGCACGAAGCGCAAGCCGTAAGAAAGTGAGCGCGTGCCACCTCTCGTTTAGTCCTTGGAATGTCCGCTGGATGGCGGTGCATATGCGAAATATATGATGAAAAGATGCGAGATGGTGGTACTTGGAGTGTTGAATAGATGGACGAACGGACACACAGACAGATGCATGGACGGACTCACGGATGGCTGCACCGACGGATGGACGCATGGACGGACGGATGCTTCGCCCCACTCTCTATCATTCACTCCATGGATATGCTGCCATTTTTTTCGTTTAAAGCAAACTTCCTCTCTTAGTTTCGCCACCATCTGCCCTGTTTGGCCGGTCTTCGCTATGTTAAGTTGGTGAACGTGCTTCACATCTTCAAATTAACATTTAAGGGACCACAGATGCGTAGTGGCCTTTGCCAAATTTCCGTGGCATAAGCTCACTAAGCTACTTATAGACCGCTTCTCCCGTGGTAGTGTATTGAAGGAGCATGTACCGGAGGTGAAACTTGACTGCCAGGCAGAATGACTGGGTTCGATGACGGCTCGAAGCCATATATTTATCCGATTTTAACTCGAACGTATTTTATGCCGGGGCTCACCAATATTTCAGCGATGTGGTACGTCTGTCGCGGAAATGACGTGTAAGAAATTGTCGCGATGAGAGGACAAAAAAAAAAGTTCCGTCATATGAAAGTTGAACCCACAACCTCTCGGTCGGCGATGACAACTGCCGGGCACGCTATCCACTGCGCCATGTTTTTCTTTCATTTTATTTATTAGGATGTGTGCTACTAAAATGGCACTACTAGTATGAGTACAATCACACAGTGACAATAAGCGCTCTTGCGTTACTGAGGAAACACTAGACGATTAACGAAGTTCAATACGGTAGCGAGATTTCTAAGGTGCCGAGGTTGTTATGCCTGGCAGTGCACACCGAACGTCATTGCTTCTGCAAAGGCAACCAGTGTCAAGGCCAACGAGCGTGCACTCCTGATGCCATCACCTGAACCACGTCACCTAGCCCGGTGGCGCCAGTGTGTCTTATGCAACGCACGGCAAGCTCCCTCAACCCACGGGTCTGACCCGATGATGCAATCGAAGCCATCTAGTCTGGCGAAAGAGGGAGAGAGAGAAACGTCTTTATTCACAAAAGCATGGAGAAGGAGGGTGTGGGAGGAACCCCTAGTCCGGGGTCCCTAGGACGACTCCAGCGACGAGCCGGGCCCGCTGTCTGGCGAGTCTTACGCAATGCGTGGCAATACCACTCGTTCATGGGTGCAATTCAGGGCGGCGGTTCCTGATTGAAGGATGCTGACGCCAGAGCAGCGGTGGATCTGATTGGACGTTGCTGACCTAAGGTGGCAACCGGGGCCTATAAAACACCAAACGACGCGACGCCAAGCAGCCGACTTATGCGTCAGAGAGCCGACCGATGGGGTCAGAGAGAAGACGACAGCGTCAGAGCCTCCGAAGACATCTCTGCTCTTCGAGTCCCTGCGCTGTCAGCCCGGCCGGTTATCTTGGCAGCGGCGAGTTTCGTAACAGTGGCGCCCTTCTTAACTTTGGCGGCACGCCACGTAACAAGGCCAAGCACCTCACCAAAACGGGCCACCAGTTCATTTTATCATATATGTATTTTAGGTGAACTGTCGATTCTAATAAAATGTGGGCTCGAAGAAGAGGTGGGCTTTGCATTGCGGTCTTGCATACGCGTGCCTTCCAGGTATGCTGTGCATACCATGGCGCAGTCACTTGAAGAAGTGACTGTGCCATGCTCACATCGAAAGCACATATCTGCCGCTGCCCGGTCACAGAACTCTTGGTAAAGTGTAATAATGCATCGCCTGGACGTAACTCTGCGTTCCCCGCTTACGCTCGCAACGCGAAAAATCGTGGCTGACCAAGAGAGAAGACAGAACGCGCGCTGCGTCTGCCCCTAATCGGGCAGTGGCGTTCATTAATTTAAACATGCCGCGAGAAGCCACCTCAGCAAACATTCTGCGTACAATCAAGCCACGCTCTTCTGGCTGTGACCATTTCCTTTGGTTCCGCTATCGCCGTTAACTACCAGAGCTACGTACCACAGGCATCTATGACCACGAGGGAATGCTTAATCACTAATATTGGACGTTAATCGCCGGTATCACAAAGCCTAAACGTGGGTGCATTTACGAAAAATGCTGCATAAATTTAGCAGTCGAAAACCAAAAGACATTGTATAAGGTCTCGTTTATCAATGTACACTAAGCGCTATTGTGCCTATAGAATATCGTAAGCACTAAACTAGTTTTGTAGGGAGACTTTTTACTTTCCTGTTATACCGTTTCCTAAGACGGAAGGATCAGCCATCTTTTTCAATAAACTCGCAAGTCCACGCCGCTTTTCGTTTTGCACGCTACGTTGTCTAAAACCGGTGTCTTGATGAGGCAGTCTAGGCGTTCGCACTGATATCGGCTCAGAATGAGACCGTTCGGAAATCTATATAAGCCACAACAATTGATCCGGTAACAGCTGATAAAAGGGACGCCGTAGTAGAGGCTCGGGGATAATTTCGATCACCCGGTGTTCTGTAACGTACTTTTAAATCTAAGCACACACCCCTGTAGTGAATTCAGGTCCATAGAAATAGTGTCATTGCGGCCGCGATTCAACCCAGTGAACACCATAACCATTAGGTAACCACGAAGGTTGGTCTAAACTAAAGCCCCTCCATCGCGTCCAATGCGGCTTTAGTCTAAACCAGACAACGCTTTGAATGAGCAGGTACCGAGTACAGGTGTTTATTACATGCTTGTTGACGTCAACATTGCGCGGGATCAGCTAAAAATTGCTTCCAAGAGTATACGTTAACTATACATCAAGTTCAAGAAAGTTTTAACCGTGATGACGAACGCCAGTCGTCGGGACGAAGACGTGCCACGGGCGTCAAGGCAGGTGCATTCATGTCGAACGGGACTATAGCTGCGAAACACCAACGGACAGTGTGGTGGTGGTGGTAAAAAACATTTATTTCAGAAAAAGTCTACTAGAGAGTGCCGACGTGGCCCATCGGCGTGCTTGAGTGGCCAGACCCTATTCCGGGACGCCAGTGGAGCTGGAAGCTGCCCGTGCGCGCTCCACCAAGGAGCGTTGCGCAGCCAAGGTAGAGCAGCCGAGCAGGTGCTCCTCCCAAGCTTCTCTAGTTGGGATAGGAAAAGGGGACAGTGTGCAGACTCTCATATGTACAGTGAAACAGTCAGCTACTTCTATGAAGACGCGGCTCGATCACTTTCGTGTTATGCCGATTCCCGTGGCCGAGATATCAATCATGCTTTATTTTAGGGGGCTGGGCTGTCGTATGAGGTCGTCATCGCTCCGCGTTACGCTCCCATGATGTGTGGCACATTGAGCACTCACTCGCGCCCAAGGGAAGGCTTCTTCCCCTTGTTGTTTGACCTGTCCTTGATGATGATAACTTATCATCATCCGCACAAAAACAAAAAAGGTGCGTTTGGCGTAACGATGGCGAAGAGGAGGAGGAAGAAGAGGAATAAACGTTTATCGGTCAAAACGGTATAACGGTGAAGTTTGCGCTTCTATCCTAGGTTGGGGAAGGGGCGAAGGGGGGGGGGGTCTACTTGTTCAGAAACCCTCTGGCCTAACCATAATAAATTTAGAAAGAGGAAGCAAGTGCGAACTAGATAGAAAAAGAAAAAGTGGGAAAAATGTGCTAGAAAGAGGGAAAGAAGTAAAGAGGGAGGAAGAAGCTGATGGGAATAAAAAAAGAAACAAAGAAAGAAAGAAGAAAACAAAACGATTAAAAGAAGCAAGGAGAGGAGGAAGGGAATGTTACACAGAAGAGAACCAAATAAATTGAAGCTGTCCACACTTCCCTGAGGCTTGGCACCCAAGCTTCCTCATTTTCTTTACCCTCTTGCCTTCAGTTTTCTCCTTTTTGCTCTTCAGTGGGTTGCGTCACGCCAGCTGGTAGCTGGTATGAACCACAAAGCGAAGGTGTACTAGTGCAAGTCGCGCCAGCGTGCACCCAGCAACAGTGGAAGACAAAAGCAGTGGAAATGGGCCGCAGCGGTGAGAGCGCCTCTGAACTCCCAGATATCACCGACCTGGGTAAGTGAACTCGTCGTTCCCCAGTGATAACACACAGGATTGTAGCGATGTTATCACTTAACCATACGCAGCGGTACCAAGGTGGCGACCTTCGATATTTCGAACCATGGCCAGGAGGCTGGGCATCCACATTGGCTTGCACGAATACGTCCACAGGCCCTACGGAGTCCTGAACATTTTGGAGATCGTAAGGATCTACTGGCTGTTTCTTTTAGACAACGCAGAAAAGTTTATAAATCGTTCATAATGGCGTAATTATAACGAGGTGAACATCGTTATCGCAAAGTTGAAGAAAGAGACCGGGGCTTGCTTCGTTGTAGCCACTACGCCGTTATGAATCGTTTCCATCCTTGTATTTCTTATAGAGCCCCAAAACCACACAGCGGTCTAAATCGAGTAGCGGTGCTGCGGCTGCACAGGGGTGTACGACGAACACATAGCCATGAGAATTTTCCGAAACGGTGCCGTAATAGCGGAGTTACACGCGATTGATGATCCAAGATATGCCCCCGCTCGTTTCGTTCTTTTCTTCTCTCGTCAGATCGTCACTTCTCCTGGCCGAGGGCGCCTCCTCACCTTGCGAGGAAGAAGAGTGGAAGCGGCAAGATGGCGTACCTGCGAGCAGACATGTTTTTTTTATGACATCATCAGCCGCAAATGTTGACGTGACGGCCAACGCGGGGGTTAACTAAATGTCACGGAAGAAGAAGAAATTATACTAATATCTGGGGTTTGACGTCCCACGACCACGATGTGTTAATAGGAAGTGATGTGTAGTGCATGCAGGATTACGGAAATGTCGAACTTCTGCTTATCTTCAACGCGCGCTGACATCACATAGTACACGGGCCTCGAAAAGATTGTTTCTAGGAATTAGTGGCACTCTCGGGGCTGGTAGTGCTGCCGCGTTTTTCATTGTTTTATTTATTTCTTATTCTACTCTTTAAGGCCTCCAAAGGAGTATTATATAGGAGAACATACATATGAATCAAACGATGTACGCCTACACAATTCAAGAAATGAATATGCAAAATAACAAAAGCGAGCTATAAAATAAAAATAATTCGAGGTACGTGCTTTGCAGAAATAAAAAAATAGAAGAAATATATAGACAATTGACTCGTCCCCAGGATTCCGGCCCACGAGCAGGAGGCGCGCTTTCCCGCACGGTGGGGGCGGGCCCCGCGTCGCTCTATGGGACCGGAGAGCAAAACCTTAAATCATGTCAGCGTTGAACGCCGACATGATTCAAGGTATGTATACAAACATAGCTTACAAGGGGAAAAAAGTAAAACAAACTCTTGATTGTAAGACAGGCAAGTTTGAAATTGACAAATACATACGGTGCAGCATGTACAATGACCGTGAAAATTGTTAACCGTTATGGAGAAACGTTGAAAACAAGAAAATAAATACTGGACAACATATTAATATAGCGAACCCAAAATAGTACCCGTGGTGGATATCTAGTCGCAAAGGTTGCGTAAAAGTTTCTGAAGCGTTGGGATCATGATCGGCACATTGAAATCGACGTGGGTGTTTAGGCATTGTGTTAAAAATGATCGGAAGTGGTTTCGGGGCCCTTTAAGTGAGTGCCATAATAGCCCAACGGCGCAACTTAAGGTCCGAAAGACAAATACTTCGTAGCAAAGAAGTCCCCAGTTGTATCAACGTGCTTCTGGATTGGCTCGAAAGGGTTGATGGCAGCGCCTTCTGTCGGCAGTAGAAGTCACTGCGTATGGACCATAATCGACATCCGTTCTTTGGAATAGTTGCGTCATTTGCAGAAGAGCGACGTACCCGTGCTTATATAGGTCGGTCATGTAAAGGCTTAAATAGGTGGCGTCTACTGAAGTCACTGACACCGCCATGTAGCAATACCGACATGGTGGAAGCCGAAGTCCGTGACGTCACCTTAAGGCTATCAGCACCTCGCGCGAAGGTTCCTTCGTTATTCACGCATTCAAAGACTAACAACGTTCTAGAGCGTCGTTACCACGTTGAAACAAGTCCATTTGAGGCGTCATGACATTACGCCTCATTGACATCATCAAAGCTGCCAGGATGAAATACTGCGCAAGTTGGTACAGATTACACAGTTCAGAGCTGACATGGCGATGGTGTAGCACTGTGCCGTGTCCCCTTCTTATATTCGTTCGCATTTGTTTTGATGTTAGCCTCAATGAAAGCCGCCATATTGAGGCGCCAGTTTTTTAAGACTCTGCGTACATGACGTCACTCGCTGGCTTTCAAAACACATTTTCATTGGAGGGAAAAAAACGACGCCATGTTGGGCTGTGCACAGGAGTGCAGAGACTGAACTTGAAGCCTCGGTATTGCATTTTCGAGGGGTAACGCCAATTCGCGCAGCCCAAAAAAGACTATGGTGGCGCTCAGGGAGCCGTTTTTGAATATGTCTGAAAGTATACGAGGGTCACCGAGTCTTATTATGAATACCGTCTTTGCCTGCACTAAGCATGCTTAACAAGTTAAGGTGGTCTAGTTGCTATCGTCCTTGTCTGCAGACCCACAGGTCCTGTGGTCAAATCCCGGCTGCGGAGGCCGCATTTCGATGAACGCCAAGCCCGCGTGCTAACATTTAGGTGCACTTTAAACAAGCCCAGGTGGGCGAAATTCACTACTGAGCCTTCTACATCGGCGTCTCTTATAATCATATCACCGTTTCGGGACCTAAACCTTAACAGTTATCATTATTGTTGTTATTACAGTTATTAATATCTGGAAGGCCATCTGTGAACGCGAATTCACGAACAGTTCACGGACGCAGGTCGGCGGCCTCGTCCTGCTTGCGATGACGCCGTCCATGAGTGGCCGGGACTCGAAGGCGATGTTCCTCCTGACGGGCTCGGCGGCAACATTCGGGTTCAACGGTGTCTGCATGCTGGTGTCCATCGTGATCAATCCCTCGTGTGCCTACCAGCTACCGCGCATGCATTATGTGAGTTAAAGAGTATGACATGACACAGCATAACATAGCAGGGATAAATACATACAGATATATACGTTCCTAGGAAGATGGGCTCGGACCAGAGGCCAGCAATAAATGTGGAGCTCATCAAACTCACCCAGGAAATGTGTTTGGCGCTGTAAGCTCACCTGGACTCACCAAATTTTCCCCAACCGGACTCACTCCAACTCAAACTCACTGATTTCTTTTCGACAGGACTCACCTGTGACCTGGGCTCAAACTCGCTCAGAATCATGGCTCAACCTGAATTCGATACCCCTGTCACACGTGGAAACTTACGCGCACTTTGAGCGAGTGTACTTACAGACTCTCAAGAAGTGTCATTGTGGCGGTTCGCTGCTACACGAAAAAGCGAAGTGTACTTCAGAAATGACGTGTCATTTTTGCGTCTGTATCTCATCGTCGGACCACGGTGTATTCGTGGAAGTAGCACCTGTGGAACACGCCATCTTAAATGACTACAGAACAACACACCAACGCGTGTGCAAGTGTGCGTGGAAGTAAACAACGTGACGGATGCAGCCATTGCACAACCAACGCCTCCTCTAGAGGAGGCGTTGGCACAACATGTGCTGCCGTATCCCCCTAGCGGACGTGGCCGCAAAATGCCCGATGGTGAGAGTAGCGAAGTTTTTTGTTGTAGTTTATGACTTGTTTGAATACATAGCAGTATTCCTTATAACAAAAACAATGGTATAAAAATTCTATGAGCGCCACTTAAGCAGCCACGTATTTCTGTACAAGCCACTGGTACAAAGGCTACACACTTCGTCCGCACTGTCGCAGCCGTCGCAGCGAAAGGAGTTGGGCAACACACTTGCCGGCAAGTGTACTTTGCAGTGAGTGACACTCAAGGAGGGTTACAAAAATTTCATGGAGTGCAAATCATTGCCTAGGAGTAAAGCCGTGCCTCTGGCAAGATGGCGGCGGCGACGGCCATCTTACTAGGGGCACGATAAAGTATCACAGTTCAGTTATTAAAAATGGAGCATATCTCTCGTACGCTTAACGAGTGTAATGTGGAAACTTTTTCGGATCACATAGCGCTCCAAGTACGTCTTAGTGTTACTAGTTTTCCTTAGTCAGCCTATTGGAGGCAAAGGTTCTTGAGAAATTCAGTCACCCATACTCATTTCTGTGTGTTTATTTCGTCAGGAAAGCTATATTTTAATATTTATTATAGAACTAACGTAGCATTTACACTACCTTATCAAAGCCATTGATCTTTAGGGGGCAACTGCTAGAAAAAAAGCATGTTTCCGCCATTTTGCAGTGGCAAAAAGCTGGCTTCTACTTCTGCTGGCAAGGCATTGCGGAAGCTTCCACTTCAGCATTTTTTTTTAATCCTAGGCTCCTTGGTGACACTAAACTTTCTTGTATGTTTCCGCCATTTTGGCAGTGGCAAAAGCTGGCTTCATTCTGCTGGCAAGGCATTGCGGAAGCTTCCACTTCAGCATTTTTTTTTAATCCTAGGCTCCTTGGTGACACTAAACTTTCTTGTATGTTTCCGCCATTTTGGCAGTGGCAAAAGCTGGCTTCACTTCTGCTGGCAAGGCATGCGGAAGCTTCCACTTCAGCATTTTTTTTAATCCTAGGCTCCTTGGTGACACTAAACTTTCTTGTATGTTTCCCCGCCATTTGGCAGTGGCAAAAGCTGGCTTCACTTCTGCTGGCAAGGCATTGCGGAAGCTTCCACTTCAGCATTTTTTTTTAATCCTAGGCTCCTTGGTGACCCTAAACTTCTTGTATGTTTCCGCCATTTTGGCAGTGGCAAAGCTGGCTTCACTTCTGCTGGCAAGGCATTGCGGAAGCTTCCACTTCAGATTTTTTAATCCTAGGCTCCTTGGTGACACTAAACTTTCTTGTATGTTTCCGCCATTTTGGCAGTGGCAAAAGCTGGCTACACTTCTGCTGGCCAAGGCATTGCGGAAGCTTCCACTTCAGCATTTTTTTTAATCCTAGGCTCCTTGGTGACACTAAACTTTCTTGTATGTTTCCGCCATTTTGGCAGTGGCAAAAGCTGCTTCACTTCTGCTGGCAAGGCATTGCGGAAGCTTCCACTTCAGCATTTTTTTTAATCCTAGGCTCCTTGGTGACACTAAACTTTCTTGTATGTTTCCGCCATTTTGGCAGTGGCAAAAGCTGGCTTCACTTCTGCTGGCAAGGCATTGCGGAGCTTCCACTTCAGCATTTTTTATAATCCTAGGCTCCTTGGTGAAACTAAAACTTTCTTGTATGTTTCGCCATTTTGGCAGTGGCAAAAGCTGGCTTCACTTCTGCTGGCAAGGGTTTGGCGGAAGCTTCCACTTCAGCATGTTTTTTTAATCCTAGGCTCCTTGGTGACACTAAACTTTCTTGTATGGTTCCGACATTTGGCAGTGGCAAAAGCTGGCTTCACTTCTGCTGGCAAGGCATTGCGGAGCTTCCACTTCAGCATTTTTTTTTTAATCCTAGGCTCCTTGGTGACACTAAAACTTTCTTGTATGTTTCCGCCATTTTGGCAGTGGCAAAAGCTGGCTTCACTTCTGCTGGCAAGGCATTGCGGAGCTTCCACTTCAGCTTTTTTTAATCCTAGGCTCTTGGTGACACTAAAACTTTCTTGTATGTTTCCGCCTTTTGGCCAGTGGCAAAAGCTGGCTTCACTTCTGCTGGCAAGGCATTGCGGAAAGCTTCCACTCAGCCATTTTTTTTAATCCTAGGCTCCTTGGTGACACTAAACTTTCTTGTATGTTTCCGCCATTTTTGGCAGTGGCAAAAGCTGGCTTCACTTCTGCTTGGCAAAGGCATTGCGGAAGCTTCCACTTCAGCATTTTTTTTAATCCTAGGCTCCTTGGTGACACTAAACTTTCTTGTATGTTTTCCCGCCATTTTGGCAGTGGCAAAAGCTGGCTTCACGTCTGCTGGCAAGGCATTGCGGAAGCTTCCACTTCAAGCATTTTTTTTTAATCCTAGGCTCCTTGGTGACACCTAAAACTTTCTTGTATGTTTCCGCCATTTTGGCAGTGGCAAAAGCTGGCTTCACTTCTGCTGGCAAGGCATTGCGGAAGCTTCCACTTCAGCATTTTTTTTTAATCCTAGGCTCCTTGGTGACACTAAACTTTCTTGTATGTTTCCGCCATTTTGGCAGTGGCAAAAGCTGCTTCACTTCTGCTGGCAAGGCATTGCGGAAGCTTCCACTTCAGCATTTTTTTTTTAATCCTAGGCTCCTTGGTGACACTAAACTTTCTTGTATGTTTCCGCCATTTTGGCAGTGGCAAAAGCTGGCTACACTTCTGCTGGCAAGGCATTGCGGAAGCTTCCACTTCAGCATTTTTTTAATCCTAGGCTCCTTGGTGACACTAAACTTTCTTGTATGTTTCTCCGCCATTTTGGCAGTGGCAAAAGCTGGCTTCACTTTCTGCTGGCAAGGCATTGCGGAAGCTTCTACTTCAGCATTTTTTTTAATCCTAGGCTCCTTGGTGACACTAAACTTTCTTGTATGTTTCCGCCATTTTGGCAGTGGCAAAAGCTGGCTTCACTTCTGCTGGCAAGGCATTGCGGAAGCTTCCACTTCAGCATTTTTTTTAATCCTAGGCTCCTTGGTGACCTAACTTTCTTGTATGTTTCCGCCATTTTGGCAGTGGCAAAAGCTGGCTTCACTTCTGCTGGCAAGGCATTGCGGAAGCTTCCACTTCGGCATTTTTTTTAATCCTAGGCTCCTTGGTGACACTAAACTTTCTTGTATGTTCCGCATTTTGGCAGTGGCAAAAGCTGGCTTCACTTCTGCTGGCAAGGCATTGCGGAAGCTTCCACTTCAGCATTTTTTTTAATCCTAGGCTCCTTGGTGACACTAAACTTTCTTGTATGTTTCCGCCATTTTGCAGTGGCAAAAGCTGGCTTCACTTCTGCTGGCAAGGCATTGCGGAAGCTTCCACTTCAGCATTTTTTTTAATCCTAGGCTCCTTGGTGACACTAAACTTTCTTGTATGTTTCCGCCATTTTGGCAGTGGCAAAAGCTGGCTTCACTTCTGCTGGCAAGGCATTGCGAAGCTTCCACTTCAGCATTTTTTTTAATCCTAGGCTCCTTGGTGACACTAAACTTTCTGTATGTTTCCGCCATTTGGCAGTGGCAAAAGCTGGCTTCACTTCTGCTGGCAAGGCATTGCGGAAGCTTCCACTTTCAGCATTTTTTTTTAATCCTAGGCTCCTTGGTGACACTAAACTTTCTTGTATGTTTCCGCCATTTTGGCAGTGGCAAAAGCTGGCTTCACTTCTGCTGGCAAGGCATTGCGGAAGCTTCCACTTCAGCATTTTTTTTAAATCCTAGGCTCCTTGGTGACACTAAACTTTCTTGTATGTTTCCGCCATTTTGGCAGTGGCAAAAGCTGGCTTCACTTCTGCTGGCAAGGCATTGCGGAAGCTTCCACTTCAGCATTTTTTTAATCCTAGGCTCCTTGGTGACACTAAACTTTCTTGTATGTTTCCGCCATTTTGGCAGTGGCAAAAGCTGGCTTCACTTCTGCTGGCAAGGCATTGCGGAAGCTTCCACTTCAGCATTTTTTTTAATCCTAGGCTCCTTGGTGACACTAAACTTTCTTGTATGTTTCCGCCATTTTGGCAGTGGCAAAAGCTGGCTTCACTTCTGCTGGCAAGGCATTGCGGAAGCTTCCACTTCAGCATTTTTTTTAATCCTAGGCTCCTTGGTGACACTAAACTTTCTTGTATGTTTCCGCCATTTTGGCAGTGGCAAAAGCTGGCTTCACTTCTGCTGGCAAGGCATTGCGGAAGCTTCCACTTCAGCATTTTTTTAATCCTAGGCTCCTTGTGACACTAAACTTTCTTGTATGTTTCCGCCATTTTGGCAGTGGCAAAAGCTGGCTTCACTTCTGCTGGCAAGGCATTGCGGAAGCTTCACTTCAGCATTTTTTTTAATCCTAGGCTCCTTGGTGACACTAAACTTTCTTGTATGTTTCCGCCATTTTGGCAGTGGCAAAAGCTGCTTCACTTCTGCTGGCAAGGCATTGCGGAAGCTTCCACTTCAGCATTTTTTTTTAATCCTAGGCTCCTTGGTGACACTAAACTTTCTTGTATGTTTCCGCCATTTTGGCAGTGGCAAAAGCTGGCTTCACTTCTGCTGGCAAGGCATTGCGGAAGCTTCCACTTCGGCATTTTTTTTAATCCTAGGCTCCTTGGTGACACTAAACTTTCTTGTATGTTTCCGCCATTTTGGCAGTGGCAAAAGCTGGCTTCACTTCTGCTGGCAAGGCATTGCGGAAGCTTCCACTTCAGCATTTTTTTTTAATCCTAGGCTCCTTGGTGACACTAAACTTTCTTGTATGTTTCCGCCATTTTGGCAGTGGCAAAAGCTGGCTTCACTTCTGCTGGCAAGGCATTGCGGAAGCTTCCACTTCAGCATTTTTTTTTAATCCTAGGCTCCTTGGTGACACTAAACTTTCTTATGTTTCCGCCATTTTGGCAGTGGCAAAAGCTGGCTTCACTTCTGCTGGCAAGGCATTGCGGAAGCTTCCACTTCAGCATTTTTTTAATCCTAGGCTCCTTGGTGACACTAACTTTCTTGTATGTTTCCGCCATTTTGGCAGTGGCAAAAGCTGGCTTCACACTTCTGCTGGCAAGGCATTGCGGAAGCTTCCACTTCAGCATTTTTTTTAATCCTAGGCTCCTTGGTGACACTAAACTTTCTTGTATGTTTCCGCCATTTTGGCAGTGGCAAAAGCTGGCTTCACTTCTGCTGGCAAGGCATTGCGGAAGCTTCCACTTCAGCATTTTTTTTAATCCTAGGCTCCTTGGTGACCACTAACTTTCTTGTATGTTTCCGCCATTTTGGCAGTGGCAAAAGCTGGCTTCACTTCTGCTGGCAAGGCATTGCGGAAGCTTCCACTTCAGCATTTTTTTTAATCCTAGGCTCCTTGGTGACACTAAACTTTCTTGTATGTTTCCGCCATTTTGGCAGTGGCAAAAGCTGGCTTCACTTCTGCTGGCAAGGCATTGCGGAACTTCCACTTCAGCATTTTTTTAATCCTAGGCTCTTGGTGACACTAAACTTTCTTGTATGTTTCCGCCATTTTGGCAGTGGCAAAAGCTGGCTTCACTTCTGCTGGCAAGGCATTGCGAAGCTTCCACTTCAGCATTTTTTTTAATCCTAGGCTCCTTGGTGACACTAAACTTTCTTGTATGTTTCCGCCATTTTGGCAGTGGCAAAAGCTGGCAACGTTTCTGCTAGAACCTTATCAGTGCGGAAGTCTAGCTGTACTATTCGAGGAGCCTAGGGTGTTAATGGATATAATAGGGCTCAGTGAGGTTAGGAGACAGATGAGGCCTATACGATGCTACAGAATGGGCACTGTCTTTGCTACACTTGGCTGGCAAGACAGAAGAACTGGGAGTGGGTCCTAATTCACAGAAACTAGCTGGCAACATAGAGGAATACTATAGATTAATGAAAGGTGTAGGTATCGTAATTAAACTGAATAAAAGATACAAGATGAAGGTAGTACAGGCTTCGCGCCTACATCCAGCCATGATGACGCTTCGTTGAAAGCTTCTATAAGACGTGGAATCGGCAATGAGGTAAGGGTAAAACACAGTATAATATAGTGATGGGCGACTTTAATGCAAAGGTAGGGAAGAGCAGGCTGGAGACCAGGCGGTAGGAGATTATGGCATCGTACTAGAAATGCCAGAGGAGAGCTACTATAGAATTCCAGAACGCAAAATAATTTACGGATTTTGAATACCTTCTACCGAAAACGAGAAAACCGCAAGTGGACATGGAGAGCCCTAATGGCAAAAAATAAGAACGAAATAGACTTTATAATGAGTGCCACACCCTGGAATCGTGCAGGATGTGGAAGTGATTGGCAAGGTACGATGCAGTGACCATAGAATGGTACGGTCTCGAATTCGCCTAGACTTGAAGAAGGAACGACAGAACGGATACGCAAGAAGCCAATCAATCAGCTAGCACTGAGAGGGAAAGTTACAGGAATTCAGAGTGTCGCTGCAGAACAGGTACTCGGCTCTTAGTGAGGAACGAACCTTTAGCGTAGATACAAATGAATGATAATCTGACGAGTATCATTACGGAGTGTGCAGTGGAAGTTGGAGGCAGGGTAGTTAGACAGGACACTGGCAAGCTTTCCCAGGAAACGAAGAACCTAATTAAGAAGCGTCAAATCATGAAAGTGTCAAGTGCAACAGACAAAATAGAACTGGCAGAGCTTTCGAAGTTGATCATAGACTTAAGGGTATGCGAGTGTAAGAAGGTATAACATGGAGAGAATGAACACGCTCTGAAAAACGGAGGAAGTGTCAAAAGCATTGAGAGGAAACTTGGGATAGGCAAAAAGTCGGATGTATGCACTAAGGGACAAAGAAGGCAAAATAACTACCAATATGGATAGGATAGTTAAAATAGCAGAGGAGTTTTACAGAGATCTGTACAGTAGTCGAGACAACCCACGACCTAATACTAATAAGAACTTGCAGTAACCCAGATTAGCACCCCACCAGTAATGATAGAAGAAGTCAGAAAGCTTGGAGAGCATGCAAGGGGCAAAGCTGCTGGTGATGATCAGGTAACATCAGATCTGCTGAAAGATGGAGGACAGATTGGTGTTAGAAAAACCTAGCCACCCTTGTGTACGAGGTGTCTCTTGACGGGAAGAGTACCAGAGTCTTGGAAGAACGCTAACATCATCTATACATAAGAAAGGAGATGACAAGGACTTGAAGAATTACAGGCCGATCAGCTTGCTCTCTGTAGTATACAAGCTATTTACAAAGGTAATTGCTAACAGAGTAAAGAAAACATTAGAATTCAATCAACCAAAGGAACAAGCAGGATTTCGAACAGGCTACTCAACAATTGACCACATTCATACTATCAATCAGGTAATAGAGAAATGCTCAGAGTATAACCAACCACTATACATAGCTTCATAGATTACGAGAAGGCGTTTGAATTCAGTAGAATATCAGCCGTCATGCAAACACTGCGGAATCAGGGCAGTAGATGAAGTATATATAAACATTCTGGAAGAAATCTACAGGGGATCAACTGCTACCATAGTGCTTCATAAAGAAAGCAACAGAATACCAATCAAAGAAGGGTGTAAGGCAGGGGGACACAATTCCCCAATGCTATTTACCGCGTGCTTACAGGAGGTTTTCAGAAGCCTAGAATGGGAACAGTTAGGATAAGAGTCAATGGAGAATACCTTAGTAACCTGCCGGCTTCGCCGATGACATTGCCAGTGCTGAGTAACTCGGGGGACGAATTGCAACTCATGATTACGGAGTTAGACAAGGAGAGCAGAAAAGGTGGGTCTTAAAATTAATCTGCAGAAAAACGAAAGTAATGTACAACAACCTCGGCAAGGAGCAGCGCTCGAGATAGGTAATAGTGCACTTGAAGTTGTAAAAGACTATGTCTACTTAGGGCAGGGTAATAACCGCAGAGCCGAACCACGAGATTGAAGTAACTAGAAGAATAAGAATGGGGTGGAGCACATTCGGCAAAGCACTCTCAAATTATGACAGGTAGATTGCCACTATCCCTCAAGAGGAAGGTATATAACAGCTGTATCTTCGCCGGTACTTAGCTACGGAGCAGAAACCTGGAGACTTACAAAGAGGGTTCAGCTAAATTGAGGACGACGCAGCGAGCAATGGAAAGAAAAATGGTAGGTGTAACCTTAAGAGACAAGAAGAGAGCAGAGTGGATTAGGGAACAAACGGGGGTTAAGATATCATAGCTGAAATCAAGAAGAAGAAATGGACATGGGCAGGGCATGTAGCGCGTAGACAGGATAACCGCTGGTCATTAAGGGTAACTGACTGGATTCCAGAGAAGGGAAGCGGGGTTAGGGGGAGACAGAAGGTTAGGTGGGCAGATGAGATTAAGAAGTTTGCGGTATAAATTGGCAGCAGCAAGCACAGGACCGGGTTAACTGGCGGGAACATGGGAGAGGCCTTTGTCCTGCAGTGGACGTAGTCAGGCTGATGATGATGATGATGATGATGAAAAGCTGGCTTCACTTCTGCTGGCAAGGCATTGCGGAAGCTTCCACTTCAGCATTTTTTTTAATCCTAGGCTCCTTGGTGACACTAAACTTTCTTGTATGTTTCCGCCATTTTGGCAGTGGCAAAAGCTGGCTTCACTTCTGCTGGCAAGGCATTGCGGAAGCTTCCACTTCAGCATTTTTTTAGATCCTAGGCTCCTGGGTGACAAACTAACTTTCTTGTATGTTTCCGCCATTTTGGCAGGTGGCAAAAGCTGGCTTCACTTGCTGCTGGCAAGGCATTGCGGAAGCTTCCACTTCAGCATTTTTTTTAATCCTAGGCTCCTTGGTGACACTAAACTTTCTTGTATGTTTCCGCCATTTTGGCAGTGGCAAAAGCTGGCTTCACTTCTGCTGGCAAGGCATTGCGGAAGCTTTCACTTCAGCATTTTTGTTAATCCTAGGCTTCCTTGGTGACACTAAACTTTCTTGTATGTTTCCGCCATTTTGGCAGTGGCAAAGCTGGCTTCACTTCTGCTGGCAAGCATTGCGGAAGCTTCCACTTCAGCATTTTTTTAATCCTAGGCTCCTTGGTGACACTAAACTTTCTTGTATGTTTCCGCCATTTTGGCAGTGGCAAAGCTGGCTTCACTTCTGCTGGAAAGGCATTGCGGGAAGCTTCCACTTCAGTCATTTTTTTTAATCCTAGGCGCCTTGGTGACACTAAACTTTCTTGTATGTTTCCGCCATTTTGGCAGTGGCAAAAGCTGGCTCACTTCTGCTGGCAAGGCATTGCGGAAGCTTCCACTTCAGCATTTTTTTTAATCCTAGGCTCCTTGGTGACACTAAACTTTCTTGTATGTTTCCGCCATTTTGGCAGTGGCAAAGCTGGCTTCACTTCTGCTGGCAAGGCATTGCGGAAGCTTCCACGTCAGCATTTTTTTAATCCTAGGCTCCTTAGGTGACACTAAACTTTCTTGTATGTTCCGCCATTTTGGCAGTGGCAAAAGCTGGCTTCACTTCTGCTGGCAAGGCATTGCGGAAGCTTCCTACTTCAGCATTTTTTTTAATCCTAGGCTCCTTGGTGACACTAAACTTTCTTGTATGTTTCCGCCATTTTGGCAGTGGCAAAAGCTGGCTTCACTTCTGCTGGCAAGGCATTGCGGAAGCTTCCACTTCAGCATTTTTTTAATCCTAGGCTCCTTGGTGACACTAAAACTTTCTTGTATGTTTCCGCCATTTTGGCAGTGGCAAAAGCTGGCTTCACTTCTGCTGGCAAGGCATTGCGGAAGCTTCCACTTCAGCATTTTTTTTAATCCTAGGCTCCTTGGTGACACTAAACTTTCTTGTATGTTTCCGCCATTTTGGCAGTGGCAAAAGCTGGCTTCACTTCTGCTGGCAAGGCATTGCGGAAGCTTCCACTTCAGCATTTTTTTTAATCCTAGGCTCCTTGGTGACACTAAACTTTCTTGTATGTTTCCGCCATTTTGGCAGTGGCAAAAGCTGGCTTCACTTCTGCTGGCAAGGCATTGCGGAAGCTTCCACTTCAGCATTTTTTTAATCCTAGGCTCCTTGGTGACACTAAACTTTCTTGTATGTTTCCGCCATTTTGGCAGTGGCAAAGCTGGCTTCACTTCTGCTGGCAAGGCATTGCGGAAGCTTCCACTTCAGCATTTTTTTTAATCCTAGGCTCCTTGGTGACACTAAACTTTCTTGTATGTTTCCGCCATTTTGGCAGTGGCAAAAGCTGGCTTCACTTCTGCTGGCAAGGCATTGCGGAAGCTTCCACTTCAGCATTTTTTTTAATCCTAGGCTCCTTGGTGACACTAAACTTTCTTGTATGTTTCCGCCATTTTGGCAGTGGCAAAAGCTGGCTTCACTTCTGCTGGCAAGGCATTGCGGAAGCTTCCACTTCAGCATTTTTTTTAATCCTAGGCTCCTTGGTGACACTAAACTTTCTTGTATGTTTCCGCCATTTTGGCAGTGGCAAAAGCTGGCTTCACTTCTGCTGGCAAGGCATTGCGGAAGCTTCCACTTCAGCATTTTTTTTAATCCTAGGCTCCTTGGTGACACTAAACTTTCTTGTATGTTTCCGCCATTTTGGCAGTGGCAAAAGCTGGCTTCACTTCTGCTGGCAAGGCATTGCGGAAGCTTCCACTTCAGCATTTTTTTAATCCTAGGCTCCTTGGTGACACTAAACTTTCTTGTATGTTTCCGCCATTTTGGCAGTGGCAAAAGCTGGCTTCACTTCTGCTGGCAAGGCATTGCGGAAGCTTCCACTTCAGCATTTTTTTTTAATCCTAGGCTCCTTGGTGACACTAAACTTTCTTGTATGTTTCCGCCATTTTGGCAGTGGCAAAAGCTGGCTTCACTTCTGCTGGCAAGGCATTGCGGAAGCTTCCACTTCAGCATTTTTTTTAATCCTAGGCTCCTTGGTGACACTAAACTTTCTTGTATGTTTCCGCCATTTTGGCAGTGGCAAAAGCTGGCTTCACTTCTGCTGGCAAGGCATTGCGGAAGCTTCCACTTCAGCATTTTTTTTAATCCTAGGCTCCTTGGTGACACTAAACTTTCTTGTATGTTTCCGCCATTTTGGCAGTGGCAAAAGCTGGCTTCACTTCTGCTGGCAAGGCATTGCGGAAGCTTCCACTTCAGCATTTTTTTTTAATCCTAGGCTCCTTGGTGACACTAAACTTTCTTGTATGTTTCCGCCATTTTGGCAGTGGCAAAAGCTGGCTTCACTTCTGCTGGCAAGGCATTGCGGAAGCTTCCACTTCAGCATTTTTTTTAATCCTAGGCTCCTTGGTGACACTAAACTTTCTTGTATGTTTCCGCCATTTTGGCAGTGGCAAAAGCTGGCTTCACTTCTGCTGGCAAGGCATTGCGGAAGCTTCCACTTCAGCATTTTTTTTAATCCTAGGCTCCTTGGTGACACTAAACTTTCTTGTATGTTTCCGCCATTTTGGCAGTGGCAAAAGCTGGCTTCACTTCTGCTGGCAAGGCATTGCGGAAGCTTCCACTTCAGCATTTTTTTTTAATCCTAGGCTCCTTGGTGACACTAAACTTTCTTGTATGTTTCCGCCATTTTGGCAGTGGCAAAAGCTGGCTTCACTTCTGCTGGCAAGGCATTGCGGAAGCTTCCACTTCAGCATTTTTTTTAATCCTAGGCTCCTTGGTGACACTAAACTTTCTTGTATGTTTCCGCCATTTTGGCAGTGGCAAAAGCTGGCTTCACTTCTGCTGGCAAGGCATTGCGGAAGCTTCCACTTCAGCATTTTTTTTAATCCTAGGCTCCTTGGTGACACTAAACTTTCTTGTATGTTTCCGCCATTTTGGCAGTGGCAAAAGCTGGCTTCACTTCTGCTGGCAAGGCATTGCGGAAGCTTCCACTTCAGCATTTTTTTTAATCCTAGGCTCCTTGGTGACACTAAACTTTCTTGTATGTTTCCGCCATTTTGGCAGTGGCAAAAGCTGGCTTCACTTCTGCTGGCAAGGCATTGCGGAAGCTTCCACTTCAGCATTTTTTTTAATCCTAGGCTCCTTGGTGACACTAAACTTTCTTGTATGTTTCCGCCATTTTGGCAGTGGCAAAAGCTGGCTTCACTTCTGCTGGCAAGGCATTGCGGAAGCTTCCACTTCAGCATTTTTTTTAATCCTAGGCTCCTTGGTGACACTAAACTTTCTTGTATGTTTCCGCCATTTTGGCAGTGGCAAAAGCTGGCTTCACTTCTGCTGGCAAGGCATTGCGGAAGCTTCCACTTCAGCATTTTTTTTAATCCTAGGCTCCTTGGTGACACTAAACTTTCTTGTATGTTTCCGCCATTTTGGCAGTGGCAAAAGCTGGCTTCACTTCTGCTGGCAAGGCATTGCGGAAGCTTCCACTTCAGCATTTTTTTTAATCCTAGGCTCCTTGGTGACACTAAACTTTCTTGTATGTTTCCGCCATTTTGGCAGTGGCAAAAGCTGGCTTCACTTCTGCTGGCAAGGCATTGCGGAAGCTTCCACTTCAGCATTTTTTTTAATCCTAGGCTCCTTGGTGACACTAAACTTTCTTGTATGTTTCCGCCATTTTGGCAGTGGCAAAAGCTGGCTTCACTTCTGCTGGCAAGGCATTGCGGAAGCTTCCACTTCAGCATTTTTTTTTAATCCTAGGCTCCTTGGTGACACTAAACTTTCTTGTATGTTTCCGCCATTTTGGCAGTGGCAAAAGCTGGCTTCACTTCTGCTGGCAAGGCATTGCGGAAGCTTCCACTTCAGCATTTTTTTTAATCCTAGGCTCCTTGGTGACACTAAACTTTCTTGTATGTTTCCGCCATTTTGGCAGTGGCAAAAGCTGGCTTCACTTCTGCTGGCAAGGCATTGCGGAAGCTTCCACTTCAGCATTTTTTTTAATCCTAGGCTCCTTGGTGACACTAAACTTTCTTGTATGTTTCCGCCATTTTGGCAGTGGCAAAAGCTGGCTTCACTTCTGCTGGCAAGGCATTGCGGAAGCTTCCACTTCAGCATTTTTTTTTAATCCTAGGCTCCTTGGTGACACTAAACTTTCTTGTATGTTTCCGCCATTTTGGCAGTGGCAAAAGCTGGCTTCACTTCTGCTGGCAAGGCATTGCGGAAGCTTCCACTTCAGCATTTTTTTTAATCCTAGGCTCCTTGGTGACACTAAACTTTCTTGTATGTTTCCGCCATTTTGGCAGTGGCAAAAGCTGGCTTCACTTCTGCTGGCAAGGCATTGCGGAAGCTTCCACTTCAGCATTTTTTTTTAATCCTAGGCTCCTTGGTGACACTAAACTTTCTTGTATGTTTCCGCCATTTTGGCAGTGGCAAAAGCTGGCTTCACTTCTGCTGGCAAGGCATTGCGGAAGCTTCCACTTCAGCATTTTTTTTAATCCTAGGCTCCTTGGTGACACTAAACTTTCTTGTATGTTTCCGCCATTTTGGCAGTGGCAAAAGCTGGCTTCACTTCTGCTGGCAAGGCATTGCGGAAGCTTCCACTTCAGCATTTTTTTTAATCCTAGGCTCCTTGGTGACACTAAACTTTCTTGTATGTTTCCGCCATTTTGGCAGTGGCAAAAGCTGGCTTCACTTCTGCTGGCAAGGCATTGCGGAAGCTTCCACTTCAGCATTTTTTTTAATCCTAGGCTCCTTGGTGACACTAAACTTTCTTGTATGTTTCCGCCATTTTGGCAGTGGCAAAAGCTGGCTTCACTTCTGCTGGCAAGGCATTGCGGAAGCTTCCACTTCAGCATTTTTTTTAATCCTAGGCTCCTTGGTGACACTAAACTTTCTTGTATGTTTCCGCCATTTTGGCAGTGGCAAAAGCTGGCTTCACTTCTGCTGGCAAGGCATTGCGGAAGCTTCCACTTCAGCATTTTTTTTAATCCTAGGCTCCTTGGTGACACTAAACTTTCTTGTATGTTTCCGCCATTTTGGCAGTGGCAAAAGCTGGCTTCACTTCTGCTGGCAAGGCATTGCGGAAGCTTCCACTTCAGCATTTTTTTAATCCTAGGCTCCTTGGTGACACTAAACTTTCTTGTATGTTTCCGCCATTTTGGCAGTGGCAAAAGCTGGCTTCACTTCTGCTGGCAAGGCATTGCGGAAGCTTCCACTTCAGCATTTTTTTTAATCCTAGGCTCCTTGGTGACACTAAACTTTCTTGTATGTTTCCGCCATTTTGGCAGTGGCAAAAGCTGGCTTCACTTCTGCTGGCAAGGCATTGCGGAAGCTTCCACTTCAGCATTTTTTTTAATCCTAGGCTCCTTGGTGACACTAAACTTTCTTGTATGTTTCCGCCATTTTGGCAGTGGCAAAAGCTGGCTTCACTTCTGCTGGCAAGGCATTGCGGAAGCTTCCACTTCAGCATTTTTTTTAATCCTAGGCTCCTTGGTGACACTAAACTTTCTTGTATGTTTCCGCCATTTTGGCAGTGGCAAAAGCTGGCTTCACTTCTGCTGGCAAGGCATTGCGGAAGCTTCCACTTCAGCATTTTTTTTAATCCTAGGCTCCTTGGTGACACTAAACTTTCTTGTATGTTTCCGCCATTTTGGCAGTGGCAAAAGCTGGCTTCACTTCTGCTGGCAAGGCATTGCGGAAGCTTCCACTTCAGCATTTTTTTTTAATCCTAGGCTCCTTGGTGACACTAAACTTTCTTGTATGTTTCCGCCATTTTGGCAGTGGCAAAAGCTGGCTTCACTTCTGCTGGCAAGGCATTGCGGAAGCTTCCACTTCAGCATTTTTTTTAATCCTAGGCTCCTTGGTGACACTAACTTTCTTGTATGTTTCCGCCATTTTGGCAGTGGCAAAAGCTGGCTTCACTTCTGCTGGACAAGGCATTGCGGAAGCTTCCACTTCAGCATTTTTTTTAATCCTAGGCTCCTTGGTGACACTAAACTTTCTTGTATGTTTCCGCCATTTTGGCAGTGGCAAAAGCTGGCTTCACTTCTGCTGGCAAGGCATTGCGGAAGCTTCCACTTCAGCATTTTTTTTAATCCTAGGCTCCTTGGTGACACTAAACTTTCTTGTATGTTTCCGCCATTTTGGCAGTGGCAAAAGCTGGCTTCACTTCTGCTGGCAAGGCATTGCGGAAGCTTCCACTTCAGCATTTTTTTTTAATCCTAGGCTCCTTGGTGACACTAAACTTTCTTGTATGTTTCCGCCATTTTGGCAGTGGCAAAAGCTGGCTTCACTTCTGCTGGCAAGGCATTGCGGAAGCTTCCACTTCAGCATTTTTTTTAATCCTAGGCTCCTTGGTGACACTAAACTTTCTTGTATGTTTCCGCCATTTTGGCAGTGGCAAAAGCTGGCTTCACTTCTGCTGGCAAGGCATTGCGGAAGCTTCCACTTCAGCATTTTTTTTAATCCTAGGCTCCTTGGTGACACTAAACTTTCTTGTATGTTTCCGCCATTTTGGCAGTGGCAAAAGCTGGCTTCACTTCTGCTGGCAAGGCATTGCGGAAGCTTCCACTTCAGCATTTTTTTTAATCCTAGGCTCCTTGGTGACACTAAACTTTCTTGTATGTTTCCGCCATTTTGGCAGTGGCAAAAGCTGGCTTCACTTCTGCTGGCAAGGCATTGCGGAAGCTTCCACTTCAGCATTTTTTTAATCCTAGGCTCCTTGGTGACACTAAACTTTCTTGTATGTTTCCGCCATTTTGGCAGTGGCAAAAGCTGGCTTCACTTCTGCTGGCAAGGCATTGCGGAAGCTTCCACTTCAGCATTTTTTTTTAATCCTAGGCTCCTTGGTGACACTAAACTTTCCTGTATGTTTCCGCCATTTTGGCAGTGGCAAAAGCTGGCTTCACTTCTGCTGGCAAGGCATTGCGGAAGCTTTCACTTCAGCATTTTTTTTAATCCTAGGATCCTTGGTGACACTAAACTTTCTTGTATGTTTCCGCCATTTTGGCAGTGGCAAAAGCTGGCTTCACTTCTGCTGGCAAGGCATTGCGGAAGCTTCCACTTCAGCATTTTTTTTAATCCTAGGCTCCTTGGTGACACTGAACTTTCTTGTATGTTTCCGCCATTTTGGCAGTGGCAAAAGCTGGCTTCACTTCTGCTACAAGGCATTGCGGAAGCTTCCACTTCAGCATTTTTTTTAATCCTAGGCTCCTTGGTGACACTAAACTTTCTTGTATGTTTCCGCCATTTTGGCAGTGGCAAAAGCTGGCTTCACTTCTGCTGGCAAGGCATTGCGGAAGCTTCCACTTCAGCATTTTTTTTAATCCTAGGCTCCTTGGTGACACTAAACTTTCTTGTATGTTTCCGCCATTTTGGCAGTGGCAAAAGCTGGCTTCACTTCTGCTGGCAAGGCATTGCGGAAGCTTCCACTTCAGCATTTTTTTTAATCCTAGGCTCCTTGGTGACACTAAACTTTCTTGTATGTTTCCGCCATTTTGGCAGTGGCAAAAGCTGGCTTCACTTCTGCTGGCAAGGCATTGCGGAAGCTTCCACTTCAGCATTTTTTTTAATCCTAGGCTCCTTGGTGACACTAAACTTTCTTGTATGTTTCCGCCATTTTGGCAGTGGCAAAAGCTGGCCTCACTTCTGCTGGCAAGGCATTGCGGAAGCTTCCACTTCAGCATTTTTTTTAATCCTAGGCTCCTTGGTGACACTAAACTTTCTTGTATGTTTCCGCCATTTTGGCAGTGGCAAAAGCTGGCTTCACTTCTGCTGGCAAGGCATTGCGGAAGCTTCCACTTCAGCATTTTTTTTACTCCTAGGCTTCTTGGTGACACTAAACTTTCTTGTATGTTTCCGCCATTTTGGCAGTGGCAAAAGCTGGCTTCACTTCTGCTGGCAAGGCATTGCGGAAGCTTCCACTTCAGCATTTTTTTTAATCCTAGGCTCCTTGGTGACACTAAACTTTCTTGTATGTTTCCGCCATTTTGGCAGTGGCAAAAGCTGGCTTCACTTCTGCTGGCAAGGCATTGCGGAAGCTTCCACTTCAGCATTTTTTTTAATCCTAGGCTCCTTGGTGACACTAAACTTTCTTGTATGTTTCCGCCATTTTGGCAGTGGCAAAAGCTGGCTTCACTTCTGCTGGCAAGGCATTGCGGAAGCTTCCACTTCAGCATATTTTTTAATCCTAGGCTCCTTGGTGACACTAAACTTTCTTGTATGTTTCCGCCATTTTGGCAGTGGCAAAAACTGGCTTCACTTCTGCTGGCAAGGCATTGCGGAAGCTTCCACTTCAGCATTTTTTTTAATCCTAGGCTCCTTGGTGACACTAAACTTTCTTGTATGTTTCCGCCATTTTGGCAGTGGCAAAAGCTGGCTTCACTTCTGCTGGCAAGGCATTGCGGAAGCTTCCACTTCAGCATTTTTTTTAATTCTAGGCTCCTTGGTGACACTAAACTTTCTTGTATGTTTCCGCCATTTTGGCAGTGCCAAAAGCTGGCTTCACTTCTGCTGGCAAGGCATTGCGGAAGCTTCCACTTCAGCATTTTTTTTAATCCTAGGCTCCTTGGTGACACTAAACTTTCTTGTATGTTTCCGCCATTTTGGCAGTGGCAAAAGCTGGCTTCACTTCTGCTGGCAAGGCATTGCGGAAGCTTCCACTTCAGCATTTTTTTTAATCCTAGGCTCCTTGGTGACACTAAACTTTCTTGTATGTTTCCGCCATTTTGGCAGTGGCAAAAGCTGGCTTCACTTCTGCTGGCAAGGCATTGCGGAAGCTTCCACTTCAGCATTTTTTTTAATCCTAGGCTCCTTGGTGACACTAAACTTTCTTGTATGTTTCCGTCATTTTGGCAGTGGCAAAAGCTGGCTTCACTTCTGCTGGCAAGGCATTGCGAAAGCTTCCACTTCAGCATTTTTTTAATCCTAGGCTCCTTGGTGACACTAAACTTTCTTGTATGTTTCCGCCATTTTGGCAGTGGCAAAAGCTGGCTTCACTTCTGCTGGCAAGGCATTGCGGAAGCTTCCACTTCAGCATTTTTTTTTAATTTTAGGCTCCTTGGTGACACTAAACTTTCTTGTATGTTTCCGCCATTTTGGCAGTGGCAAAAGCTGGCTTCACTTCTGCTGGCAAGGCATTGCGGAAGCTTCCACTTCAGCATTTTTTTTAATCCTAGGCTCCTTGGTGACACTAAACTTTCTTGTATGTTTCCGCCATTTTGGCAGTGGCAAAAGCTGGCTTCACTTCTGCTGGCAAGGCAGTGCGGAAGCTTCCACTTCAGCATTTTTTTTAATCCTAGGCTCCTTGGTGACACTAAACTTTCTTGTATGTTTCCGCCATTTTGGCAGTGGCAAAAGCTGGCTTCACTTCTGCTGGCAAGGCATTGCGGAAGCTTCCACTTCAGCATTTTTTTTTAATCCTAGGCTCCTTGGTAACACTAAACTTTCTTGTATGTTTCCGCCATTTTGGCAGTGGCAAAAGCTGGCTTCACTTCTGCTGGCAAGGCATTGCGGAAGCTTCCACTTCAGCATTTTTTTTTGAATCCTAGGCTCCTTGGTGACACTAAACTTTCTTGTATGACCGCGCAAATGACACTCACGGCGAAGTGTACTCGCTCAAAGTGCACTTTACGTGTGACTGGGGTAGGATTGATTGATTGATATGTGGAGTTTAACGTCCCAAAACCACCATATGATCATGAGAGACGCCGTAGTGGAGTGCTCCGGAAATTTCGATCACCTGGGGTTGTTTAAAGCTGACCCAAATCTGAGCAGACGGGCCTACAGCATTTCCGCCTCCATTGGAAATGCAGCTGCCACAGCCGGGATTTGATCCCGCGACCTGCGGGTCAGCAGCCGAGTACCTTAGCCACTGGACCACCACGGCGGGGCGTGACTGGGGTAGGAGTGAGTCGGTTCGTGAGTGAGTTCGCCGACCTAACGACAAAGTTAAACGGATCTGTTGGAAAATGCAGTTGAAGAGGAAAATAGTCAACGTACTAAACACAACTTGTAGTATTGCGTAACGGCCATTCGTCCGTTCTTCCTCCGCGGTGCTCTTTGCATCAGAGAAGCCGTAGTACGAAGGCAGGTGCATGCACCACGGTCACAATGTTGGTAAAGTGGTGCTTCGTACGTTTCAGTTATACGTAGCCAAAAATCTTTTTTGTACGGGATGGGGTACGACGGGGGAGGGGAAGTTCAGCTATACATTATGTATGTGCGTGTATGCGTTTGTAAGTGTGTCCAAGTGTGTACATATATTTGCACACGCAAAACTGAAAATTCGACCGTTTGACCCTCCCCCCCAATAGTTCCTCCAAAAGCCATATGTTCCTCATCACACGCGTGAAGTGACCGTCGGGGACGTGGGCATGGGCTCCAGTGATGAAACAAAAGCATTATCATGCGATATCACGCATGACGTCAACATGACGTCACATGTCAGAAAAATCGCGTGACGTCAATAACGACGTTATCATTGACATAGTAACTTGGTCAAAATGGGTCATTTCCGTAGGCACTGCGAAAACGCTTAGATTTGTTCGCTGTGGCGCAACATACATTTCGTGGAAAAGGATACGGAACAATAAAGAAATTGAGGCGACGAATTACATACTGTTAAATGACACTGGGAAACGTAGAGGGAAAAAACGCACTTCCGCGCGTGCGCCAATAGCCAACATACGACGGGGAGCGACATGGCTAATATAACATGTTATCGAGAAAGCGCATTTCTGAGGAATGCAAAGTTACAGATGTAATCAGACTGTTTTTTTATATAGCATGTTTCTAACAACTCTCTGAGAATACGCTGCTTTTGCCGAGAATCGGGGGAAAAAAGCCACAGCTTTACCGCGAAGGCGAAGCACCGAACGTGATAGCAACAAATTGGGAGGTCGCGCGCAGAATGGGAAGCAGATCGAAAAGTTCCCCGCGTTTCTCTCGCACAAAGGACGCACGAAACGTACTCACGGGTACAGATCAACGCGAATAAGCGTCTCAGTTGTGACTTCGCTGTGTCTGAAAAGCGTGCCCTTTTCGCAAACGGAGGCTGTGCAACAATTGCAGTGACCTTTGTGCGCCCGGTAACTACAACAGAATCGGTCAGACAAAACTCAAAGGCTAGCCATGACGTACGATTCTCCCCACCGCAAGATAAGGGCGCACGATCGAGCGTACACCGCTTATTTTCTAAGTGGATCAAAGTAAACGCGAGAAAGCCGCTGCGCGCTCACTGCGCCATCTTGCTGATAATGCTGAAAACACGATAGTCCCCCCCCCCCCGATATGCCCACCAACAGCAGTAACTGGTAGACATGAATAGCTTGCCGTTTGAACGTTGAATGAGGTACCTCTGGGTGGCTCAGTAGTTAACGCCTCTCGTTGACGACGCGGAGGTCCCATGTTCGATTCCGCGTGCCGGAGTTTTTTCTGGGATTTTTTCTTTCTTGCGTTTTCACACACACACACACACACACACACACACACACACACATATATATATATATATATATATATATATATATATATATATATATATATATATATATATACGTATAAATATACGGTGCATGACATCGATGTCGACGCCAGCGGCGAAATCCAGCCGAGAGTGTCCATATATTTGCAATCACAATAAAAGAGTGGTTGCGGTTGTGCACCATGCTTCGCGCTAGTTCCGATTATCGGCACAACTATAGCAAACTAACTCCTAGATAGCAGGGGTGTGTGCCCATTTTTTTTTCAAGGAGGGGGTGGGGGGGTGCTTCGTGATTTGAAGTGAGGACCGGGCAGGAAAATGGTCGTTTTGCGCTCTATGTCACATCGCGAAAACTTTTTTTTTTGGCGGGGGGGGGGGGGGGCACGGGCGCGGTCTGCCACATCTTAGCTACGCCACTGCTATGGTGTTGTTGAAAGCACTCGATATCTGAAAATACATAAAGCCGGTGTGCTTAGATTGGGGCGCACGTTGAAGAACCACAGGTGGCCGAAATTTCCGGAGCCCTCCACTAAGGCGTCTCTCATAATCATATGGTGCTTTTGGGACGTCAAACGCGAAAAGTGAGCATTTTATATAGAAAATAATGGGTCTGGTTGCGTCAGTGACACATTTCAACTTTGTATTCCAGAGTAATGCGCTTTGTAGAAAACATTATCTTGACCACGTCGCTTCGCGTCGTATATTGGCTCTTCGCTCATGACCGAAAAGCGTCTCTTTCCCACGTTTCCCCGAGTGTCATTACTCGTTAAACAGTTAGTAGTTCAGCGCTTTTCTTTTTTCTTTTCTTCCCTCCTTTTTTCACGACACGTATTTTGCACCGGTCAAGTGTACCTAAACAACGTAAGCACCAACTTGTCCCCCCCCCCCCCTAAAAACCTCCTTTTGCACTTCAAAACAGCAAGAGGTGCAAAAAAGCATCCAATGCCTCGGATATCGGTGGCGGGCGTGCAGAAAGCTTTCGCAGCAGTGGTGAAGCCTGGGGGGTGGCACTTCGGGCGCATGCCTCGCTCGCCTCCCCCCCCCCAACCCATTTTTCTTTTTTTTGTTTGCCATGGCATACATAGCACAATATGACACCCCACCACATCTGCCTAACCAGGTCGTCACTGACGGTTGGAAGGAGGTCAACGCTGTCGGCTGGAAGCAGAAGTGGCGCCAGGATTTTTTTCCTGAGGTGGGGGGGGGAGGGGGCAATCCACGGAAATCTGTTTTCTTCTGACTGTTTGCTCTTGGGGGGGGGGCATGGGTAGCAGACGAAAATTCTGGGGGGGGGGCGTACTTGCGATTGATTGATTGATATGTGGGGTTTAACGTCCCAAAACCACCATTTGATTATGAAAGACGCCGTAGTGGAGGGCTCCGGAAATTTAGACCACCTGGAGTTCTTTAAGGTGCACCCAAATCTGAGCACACGGGCCTACAACATTTCCGCCTCCATCGGAAATGCAGCGGCCGCAGCCGGGATTTGAACCCGCACCCTGCGGGTCAGCAGCCGAGTACCTTAGCCACTAGACCACCGCGGCGGGGCGGGCGTACTTGCGCTATAGCACCGCCCCTGTGAGAAGATGAATGTTGGCGTGTCAATGAACCTTGCGACTTCGTGCTCGTCTAGTATTCCTGTTCTGTTCTTGGGATCCCTGTCGTTGGCGCTAGTTTTCAAGCGCGGCTTCATTTTTCCTCTATATCTCGAATTCCGGTGCTTCCATCCTGCACAGTTTTTCTTCTTCATCGTCTTGCAACGCGACTTACATTTGACCCGGCGTCCTGCACGCCTTTTGACAACCCGCTTGCTCGCAGTACGTCGTCTTCCACGGGGCCAGTGCCGCCTGCTACCTCGTGGGCACCGTCTGTGTCGCTCTAGTCGGCCCCGGTGTACCGGTCTGTTCGGTGAGTACCGTTCGCAGGTCGCTGGCATTCGGACATCTTTATATGCAAATGCAAAAAGTGGCACTCTTGTTCCTCTTCCAAGCACTTCCGGCCTAGCGCCGGCTTACGGTTTTCCGAGAAATTTGTTTAAAAAATGTAACCAATACGGAAGCTATGCTTATGCTTCAAGTAAAGAGTCATAGAGAGAGAGATGAGGAAGGCCGGGAGGTTAACCAGATATTAGCATGCGGCTTGCTACCCAGCACTGGCAGGTGGAGAAAAGGGGCAAGGGGGTGTGAAGAGAGATAGATAGAGAACTGGTTGGAAAAAGACTCACGTGCACGCAGGAAAACACACACACACACACACACACAGAGAGAGAGAGAGAGGGAGAGGGAAGAGGAAGAGCGTTCTGGCTACAATCGTTCAGAGAGGGCGGTCGATCGCTATAAGCGTCGCAACTATATTCATGTGCTCTTTTATGTAGTTTATTTTTTTGATTGCTGTGATTTCCAGGAGCTCTTTAACCTTCAGGTTCAACTGTGAGCGTAACGACCGTTTGTACGTTGTTGTGCCCGGCGCCAGAGCTGACGAGGGAGCGGCGTTCCTTTTGATGTTCCTTTTGGTCGCCAAACGGGTTGGCGGCCTGTGTCCGCCATGTATTGTTCCCACCTGGCCGGGGGGGTGCGGCGTCTTGCCGCCACGGCACCGTGAGCAGTTCGGGAGATCACAAGTGCAGCTTCTTCTTTGGAAGATGACGGCGGCGGCGGCGGCCGGGAATCGTCCCGCTAATTAAACGAGTCGTTCGGCGACCATTTGAAGCTTGTTTACGGCGGCCTTTTCAATGGATGCAGTCATGGCCGGCGCCAGGGCTGGCGGGGGGAGCGGCGCTCCTTTGGTCTTCAAACAAATAACCGAACGACCGGCTGCCTACGCCGGCCCTGTATTGTCCGTCCTAGCAGGAGGGTGAGACGTCCTGTCGCCACGACGGAGTGGGCCGTTCGGGGGACGACAGCAAATGCGACATCTTCCTGGGAACAAGAGGTCGCGGCGGCCCCCGCAAATCACCCCGCTCATTGAGCAAACAGTTCGGCGGACCCTTTGATGGATGCCGTCCTGAGCGTGGGACCTCTCGACCAGCGACACACACGACGAGGAAGAGCCCTGCTGGCACCACCTTTGAGTGCAGTGATCACGCTTCAATTTTGAACGTTCACGTGGACCGTGCGTGCTCGTCACCCTCGCGGGTAATGTGTGATCCGTGGTTGGACGGTGCCCTCTGTACGCGGTCCCCGATCTAGGGATCTGGGGAGGACAGACCCTTTATAATGAGCCCCCACGGCTCATTCGGTGTGCTTTTTTGGAGAAGAGAACCAGGCAGAACAGAGCAGAACCGAGCAGAACCATGTAGAACCAAGCACCATGTAGCGCTATGTTAGGAGTCATGTAGAGGCCTGCCACGTTTGAGGGCTCACCGTGTAGGGAGTTCGCAATGTATATATTGTAAATAAACCCTCTTCAAGTCTCTCTTCCTCCTGCCTCGACAACTTCATCCCGGACCTCCGGTGTCTGGAATCCCCGGTCGCAACAACTGGTGGCAGCGGTGGGATACGAGTCTGCGACGGAGAACGACATGGACCGGAGGCCAGCCGAAAGCCCTGGAACTCGGCGGGATCGAAGCAGCGTACCACCACCGCACGTAATGGGGTGAGTGCCTGGCTTTGTGCTTGAGATATATCGAGTCTTTTAGCCTAGATTCGTTAAAAGATAGATATAACCAACAACTGCCTGGCCACTGTAGTTGTTATCTCGGCACAAAGCAGCACTGGATGATTATCTGAGCAAGTACGCTAAAGCAGGAAAGCTTAGATTATTCAATAGGAACAAGTGGTAATGTTTCAAAATTTCTAAGGGTACGTTGCGGGTTAAATTTTAGGATGTTGTAAAATGCAGGAGTGAAAAATTAACAGGAAACAAGTAGAGAGGGATGTTGGCCACGTAGTGCTACTTGGGTGCTTAAGCTTGTGGTCTCCGCTGTGAGATTTGCCAGGCTTCAATTTCTCTAGACCCAGAATTGAAACGCTGGTGGGTTTGTGTTTTGTCACAGCTGAGCCAAAGCAAAGTAGTCGCCATGGATCTTACGAGATTGACGAGAGAGAACCTGCTGAACCTGTGTTGGGATCTGGAGCTAGATTTTAATGATGATATGCCTGCTTCTAAACTCCGCGAAGTGATTCTCGAAAGCAATAGTGACAATGAGGAAATCGAGCACTTCGGGAATATGTACTTATTGGACCAGGAGGAGGAAGTACAAAGGGCGCAAAGAAAGGAAAGATGGCGCCAGGAGGAATTGGAAGCTGAGCGCAGGCATGAAGAACATATGAAAAGGATGCAGGAATTAGACCAGGAGGAATTGGAAGCTGAGCGCAGGCATGAAGAACATATGAAAAGGATGCAGGAATTAGACGAAGAGATAGATAGGATTCGGCAGCAGAGTGGTCAATCCGTAGATGTAGCGCACGAACGGTGCGATGTAGCGGCGGTGCCGTTTAAGACCGAAGCGAAGGCTACATGTCTGATATCTGTAGATATAGCGGCGGTGCCGTTTGAGGCCGAAGAAAAGGCTAGTGCCTGTAAGGGAATGGAACAGGTTTTAACCCATTCTGAGAGAAAAGAGCTCGCGGTCGCAGCAGGGTGTGAGGGTTCCGTGGTGGTGGAAACGGAGTTAAGATTAACAGAGTGTTCCATCGAACCTTGCAGCCCTGTAGACTATGTTGATGAGCGTCAGAGGCGGACGAAAGGCTCCAGGTTTGGCACCAAGGAATGTGCCAAACGGAGAAAGCGTCCGAAAAACAGAAGCGCGGCAAGGCTCGCGATCAGCACGGCGCGTTTGACGAGGACCTTCAAACGGCGTGGCGGATTCGCGAGAAAAGGCCCGTTGTCTTCTCTGACTGGCTCGAATCGCATGCGTCTAAGCGGCCGGAGAGTGAGGAAAAGAAAAGCGCAATCTACGCGGCCGCGGTCTAGCGATGAACTGATAAGTGATCATCAGGACTGGGCGCGCGAGACGGCGGAGGAGCATATCGGTGATGAAGAACGTCAGAGTAGGACGAAAGGCTCCCAGGTCCGCGCAAAGAAGCGTGCACAGGGGAGAAAGCGTCCGAAGGGCAACAGTAAGGCAAAGCTCGCGATGAGCACAACGCGTTCGAGTAAGGTTTTCAAACGGCGGAGTGACATCGCGAGAAAAGTGCCGTTGTCTTCTCTGACGGGTCTGTATCGTATGCGTCCGAACCGCCGGAAAAGAAAAGCGCATCGTACGCGGCAGTGTTGGAAGGATGAATTGCTAGGCAATCATTCAGACAGTGCGCGCGGGAAAGCTAACAAGCAAGTGGGTGCTGACGAGCATCAGAGGTTGGCGAAAGGCTCCGTAGACGGCACGAAGAAGCGTGACAAACGGAGAAAGCGCCGTAAAGACGAGGCAAAAATCGCGACGCGTTTGAGGAATGTATTCAAATGGCGGAGCGAAATTTCAAGAAAGTTGCCGTATCGCAAGCGTCCGAGCGGCCAGAGAACAAAGAAAAGAGAAGCGCATTGTGTGCGTAAGTGGCCGAAGGGCAAGAGACCCTTCCGTTGTTCTCGCGGTGCATTGGACGGGGTGCGGGGCAAAAGAGTCGGTGGTTTTCGAGGGGCAGGAAGCGACAGCAAGTCGGCTTCGAGGAACGTCGCGGGGTTCGGTACCAGGGCGATTGACGCGTGTTGTAGACCCCGCTTCTCGAGAAAATCGTTCCGGGCGCGACCACCGCGAGTTCGACTCAGAGTTGTTGCGAACAGCTGTTAGCCTCTCAGAAAACGTCGACTCGGGACTGTTGAAAGGAACATTTTGTTTGTTTTTGTGATTTTGTAAATAACTCGTTTGTACTTTGTTTTCGTTAGCGCTCTATCATTTTGGTAGCCTATATGCGTTGTATAGATCTATTGGAAGGATAGTGACACGCATTAGAGCGTACAGAATTAGGCGTTTGTCATCGGCACCGGAGTTGGTTTGTATGCGTCCGAGCCGCCGGACAAAACGAAAAAAAAAAAAAGCACGTTGGGTAGAAAGGCAGACCCTTTCGTCGCTCTGTCGACGGCATGTTTGATGGACTGCGGGAGTGCGAGGTACTCAGCGAGAGTAAGAACGCAGGTTGTCAGCGCAGAGCTTTGCGGGGGTCGGAGGCGAAGCGAATGGGTTTTGCCATTGTTCCAATTCCCGTTCGCCTAGAAAGACCCACAGGACGCGACGCCGCGCGTTCGTCTCAAAATTAAGTGACAGCGGTAAGCGTTTCGGAAGGCTCTCCCGCGGATTTGTATTTTTTAGTTTTGAATATCTGTTTTGACTGTTTAGGTCAGTTTTCCTTTTGGAATGTGTTCTGTACTTCTGCTACTAGATAGCGTTTACGTAGCAGGTACCATGCTGTTTATTTTTTAAGCTTTGTATGTATTGGTTTTAAAGGTAACCGTTTTGCGGCCGTATAACGACACGTTAGGGGCGTTTGTCAAGTAGGACCGACGTTAGAGACGAATTTTGAGTGAGCGCACGGACGCAAGGATATTCTTGCGAGGTTTTCAGGATTCATGCGAAACTTTTTTTGTTGTTCATTTAATGTTTTGTTCGCATGTGTCCGGTGTGTAAGAAAAGCTAGCTCGTGAGTTTATATGTATGCTTTGTGAAAGTGGCAACAGCAAGGGAACGGTTAGGTGGTATCTCATCCAGGCAGGAGCACTGTGATGTGCGTTTGCGGATGTATAATAAAGATGTTCCTGATGCAGGTACAGCACGGCAGTTATGCTTTCGTCTTCTCAAAAGGAATTGACGACTGGCTTTGGCGGCACTAAATTTCGGGAACTAAAAGATAGCGTGAAGTAAAATGCTTTATTTTATGAGTATGATACCTGGTGGGTTACGGCGGATTACTCACGCAGGCACTCGGGTATGCCACGGTGAGCGCATCACTTGACAGTTAGTTTTCTTGAAAGCAGTTTGATGGAAAGATTATTATCGGATCGGGATTAGGAGTTTTGGTGAAACCTCAGAGAAACGTCCCGATTGCTGCTTTGTGTTTGGTAATACTGCTTAAGTAAGGTTGCTTTTGGATAATTTGTCGGACTCGACGTGTCTCAGTGCGGGCAGGGTGCTCTCCCGTGCCTGTGGTGGTGTGTATGAATGCTTTTCCCAGAGGGGAGCCACAGGGAACGAGAGGGAAAGAGTCCTTGGCTGAGCGTCATCAGCAGTGGCCTGGAAGACAGCACTACACAGCGACACTTCGGGCAACCTGTGCAGCTGGTCACCCTCAGGTCGCTTCTCCCGCTGGCGGACGAGCTGTTGTGCCCGGCGCCAGAGCTGACGAGGGAGCGGCGTTCCTTTTGATGTTCCTTTTGGTCGCCAAACGGGTTGGCGGCCTGTGTCCGCCATGTATTGTTCCCACCTGGCCGGGGGGGTGCGGCGTCTTGCCGCCACGGCACCGTGAGCAGTTCGGGAGATCACAAGTGCAGCTTCTTCTTTGGAAGATGACGGCGGCGGCGGCGGCCGGGAATCGTCCCGCTAATTAAACGAGTCGTTCGGCGACCATTTGAAGCTTGTTTACGGCGGCCTTTTCAATGGATGCAGTCATGGCCGGCGCCAGGGCTGGCGGGGGGAGCGGCGCTCCTTTGGTCTTCAAACAAATAACCGAACGACCGGCTGCCTACGCCGGCCCTGTATTGTCCGTCCTAGCAGGAGGGTGAGACGTCCTGTCGCCACGACGGAGTGGGCCGTTCGGGGGACGACAGCAAATGCGACATCTTCCTGGGAACAAGAGGTCGCGGCGGCCCCCGCAAATCACCCCGCTCATTGAGCAAACAGTTCGGCGGACCCTTTGATGGATGCCGTCCTGAGCGTGGGACCTCTCGACCAGCGACACACACGACGAGGAAGAGCCCTGCTGGCACCACCTTTGAGTGCAGTGATCACGCTTCAATTTTGAACGTTCACGTGGACCGTGCGTGCTCGTCACCCTCGCGGGTAATGTGTGATCCGTGGTTGGACGGTGCCCTCTGTACGCGGTCCCCGATCTAGGGATCTGGGGAGGACAGACCCTTTATAATGAGCCCCCACGGCTCATTCGGTGTGCTTTTTTGGAGAAGAGAACCAGGCAGAACAGAGCAGAACCGAGCAGAACCATGTAGAACCAAGCACCATGTAGCGCTATGTTAGGAGTCATGTAGAGGCCTGCCACGTTTGAGGGCTCACCGTGTAGGGAGTTCGCAATGTATATATTGTAAATAAACCCTCTTCAAGTCTCTCTTCCTCCTGCCTCGACAACTTCATCCCGGACCTCCGGTGTCTGGAATCCCCGGTCGCAACAACGTGCGTACGTACGTGTGCCTCCGTGTGTGCTTACTGTTTGCTCGTGCCGCGCTGTCTCGCGCTAGTTGAAAAAAAAAACAAAATTCGTGAGGAATTGCACTCTTTGACCGCGGATGAGCGATTAGCGACGCTTCGCATAACATGGCTCAGAGATATAGGTTCAGAAAGTCCTCACTGAATTTGGCGTACTCCTTGGCCGTTCTCACTCAGCTTCTGAAAAAAAAAAAACAATTGATTGAGCGTTTCATCACGGGCCTGACGTCGCCCACTGCAGGGCAAAGGCTTCTCCCATGTTCCGCCAATCAACCCAGTCCTGTGTCCTTGATACTGTCATGTTATAAACGCAAACTTCTTAATCTTACAGGTCTACCTAATCCTCTGTCTTTCCTTCGCGTGTTTGTCTTCTCTTGGAATCCACTCACTTCCCCTAATGGCCTCCTGTTGGCCTGTCTTCACGCTACGTGACTGGCCCATGTCCATTTCTTTTTGATTTCGACTATATGTTTAACGCCCCATTTGTTCCCTCAGCCACCTGCTTTCTCCCTGTCTCGTAGAGGTGCACCTGTCATTTTCCTTTCCATTGTTCGCTGGGTTCTCAATTTGAGTGAACCTTCTTTGTAAGCCTCCAGGTTGAGAATCGACCCAGAGGCTGCGAACCAACTAACCAAGGCTGTGGTCAGACCTGCGACGCAGTGGAGTGGGCTAAGGAGCACTTCAGTTGCATTTAACGTAGGTTGTAAGGGAGCGTTTAAAAGAGGCCACTCTCCAGTTAATGATTTCTCCAACGTGCATTCCTCGTTTGGCGACAACCTACTGTAGACCAATAAGCCGTAGGGAGGTTTGCCCAATTTGCGTGGCACATATATGCCGGTGTTTGCTGGCGCCTTGCTTTCCTTCTTTCTTAGTAAACCAGTTGTTAATAGTGGTTTTACCAATTTTCGGGGCACATACGTTTTTGTTTGTCATCAACATCTTTGGTTAAAATGGAATAATAGAGGGTAGGGGGTAAAGCTTCGTTACTCAAACGGAGGTCCTGAAAGGCTCTACTCGGATAGGCGCCAGGTGTAGAGGGCATCTCCCATGTCGGGACAGAGAGCTCTCCGCCGCCTCACGGACTTCCTGGACAGCCCGAAGCACTTAGCGTTCTAGCTCGCTGTTCCTTGTTCTTGGAGTAAGTGTCACTCGATCGCACATCCACATAGCACATGGTTCAAATATACACGCTGTGGGAAATCTAGGCTTGCCCACCGCCATTGCGCGGGCTTTGCCGCCTCTCTGCGTTCTCATGTCCCGACACGACTCCCCTCCTCCGTGGTCTGTCGTGCTAGGAGAGCGAGGAGTGACGTTTAACCCCTCTCACCCGGTAGCGGATGTCGACTGTGGCGCCGTGCGTGAAGTCTCTCGGGAGGTTTCGCGCTCGCATTTATTTTCCGTCCGTCGGCTTCCTTTGTTTAGGGCTCGTTCAGACCTCGCCAACGGCGCCGTGCGCCCGCGGCAAACTCTCACCTTTTGTCGCCCCTCCCATCCCTTTTCCGATCACTAAGCCGAAGAGTGGCGCGGTGTCTTAGTGTCTGGTCATACTACGCCGACCCGTATCTATCCGAAGCCAACGTGAGTGCCTTTGCCCTCGTTCAATGAACCGGGCCCTTTTGTCCCGGAGTCCCCGTGAATCACTTTTGCCCACAAAGAAGTGCTCGCTGCACCCCTGTGTAGTACTCCTCGCCCGTGGTGTGGATAAGCCCATTTATTTTTCCATCGCGCCTTTGCAATGGGCGCGATGAAAAATGCGTTTTGGTGTTGCCGCAGACAATAGTGTTGCGACTTTGAGCAGTACCGTGTTCTCGCCACGGCTACGGTGAACGCGTGCCCTGCACCTCGCTAAGACTGAATTCACGCGAGTGGCCGTACTCCCTCGGGATACGTGTACACTGTAACGCTCACGACATTGTTCACACACACATGGGATCCGTCGTATTCTGGGTCGATGTGCTTCATACGCCAAAGGTTGGGGTAATTGATTGATATGTGGGGTTTAACGTCCCAAAGCCACCATATGATTATGAGAGACGCCGTAGTGGAGGGCTCCGGAAATTTCGGCCACCTGGGGTTCTTTAACGTGCACCCAAATCTGAGTGAACGGGCCTACAACACCTCCGCCTCCATCTGAAATGCAGCCGCCACAGCTGGGATTCGATCCTGCGGGTCAGCAGCCGAGTACTTTAGCCACTCGACCACCGCGGCAAGGCAAGGTTGGGGTATGAAGTGTGGCAGCTTGGGCTATAGTTGGTATGGCATGACGATAGTTATAGCGCGAGAACAAAACGACGATACAGAGACAAGGACACGAAGGACACGAGTTATAGTCTGCAGCAGGCGTAACGTGACCGACTGGCTGCGCGTTAATTCCTTATCCGTGAGGGGGAACTCTTGCCGGCCCAGGTAGAAGAGCTTAATGGTTTCGTTATGATTGTGGCCAATTTCTACGGCACATTATATACCTGCACTTGAGGCTTTCGTGCCTGCGGCTGTTTATTAGGAAGGAGGGGGGGGGCAGTTTAATAGCAGGGTCTTCAGTATGAAGGAGATTTCGCGCCTCCTGCCTGCTTACAGGTGATTAGGAGGAAATCCGCCCCCGTGCAGACAGAATTGTGCTGTTCTCAGAGTTACTGCTCGCGGGGTTACAACTGGTCTATTCCTATACGCTCAGGCGTGCGCAGGGTATACCTCTTCAGAGAGGGCGAAGGTTCTGCGCAGTGCCTCCCCCCTCCCCATTAAGTCGATGAATGAGGCAGACTTTCAACCCCCCTCTTAGGTAACAAAATGGGTTGGGGGAGCGCCCCTTTTGTCACTCATGCTTATACGGACCGAACTTCGCAGTAAAAGTTCACTTGATCGTCACCCGCATAGTTCATTCAAGGTGTATTTGCGCCACGTCCGTTCCCTATACGCTGTGCGCAGGTTGTCGGCTTCTGCACCGGAGGACTACACGCCGCGCACGGCGCGCACGCCTACTACAAAGAGCACGCACGGAGGAGGGATTGACGACGGCCCCGAAGGACCGAAGACAGAGCCTGGCTGCACTGAAGCGTCATCCGCAGCCTTGAGTTCACTCGGAAGTGCGCATGCGCTCTCAGGTTAAACCCCTGCACCACTACGCTGATGCTTCGCCGCAGAAGGACATCTGCGATTCCATTAAAGCGCATTCACGTCGATGTACTGGTTTACTTTCGGTAAAACTGTGATGGATGGTGCAAGTGATCGAAGAAAAGTAGTAGAATCTTGTTTTATTCTAATGTCATGATCGAATAAACCACTATCTGATGCTTCAAACCTAAAGTGATCGATTCGATAGCGTATTGAGGTTTGTGCCCACTAGTCGAGAAAAAGACATTCATTCGTGGAATTGTGGCTGTGTGCTTTTAAAGTGAAGGTATACAGTGCGGTTTTCTCTACCTGTTTATATTTAACGTTAACGCCGCTATAGTCGGAATTAAGAAAGTTTATGTTATATCTAATCATTTCATCCGACTGGGTTCCCATAATATGTAATCATTTCTTCCCGAACTCGCAACACGATGATGTAACTCGGCAATTAAGGCAAAAATATCATTTTTAACGGCTCATTTAGATTGATTCTAGGAACTGCAGAATTTTCAGACTTGTCCTCTCGGCAGGTACCCATACTCAGATTTTTATCTTATACTACGTTGCCTCATCGTTTATGACTGGCATTGTAACCTCTAAAACACATTTGTCCAATTCATGAATGGGAAATCGTCATCATTTCTATATTGACACTGTGCTGTTATTGAAACCCAGCTTTTCTTCAATTTGATGGAGGCGAGATTACTTGGGGCCCTCTGCTTAGATTTAGGTACACGTTAACCCGGGGTGCTTAAAATTTCCGGAGTCTCTCATTATACGACGTCTCTCATAATCACGTTATAGTTTCGGAACGTTAAACCCCAGCAATTCTCGTTAGCTCTTTCCACTTATGTATGACGTCTTGGATCAGTCAGCTCTATCTGATGGCATTACTTGTGTATTAGAGTACGCGTTGCCGGACATTTCTTTTTACGACGAAAGCTTTTCTGAAATCTCAACAGCCAGTTTTTATGTGGTATATATAGGCTGAGCACCGCCGGTGTCCGTGAAAGCATCCGTGCACAACTAAAAAAAAAAACTCGCACTTTCGCTAAAAGTCTGAAGCAATGAATGCGATAGCAACATATTGGAATGTTTTACGAAGCAAGGATAGCATTTTTGGGAACAATATTAATAGTAATAAACATGCGCTAGCTGAGTAACCAAGTTCCTGCGGCGTGGCCACAGTAGATAACCACACGGCTCGTGCGTGCTGACGGCGTTGATATACGAAGTGAGGCTGGCAGTCCACTCATTTAGATCCCATTTCACGTGACTCTACGAAACGCTGGGGTAAGAGAACACGGTCGCTCCAGGTAGGCTTTTGGCACCGCTTTTTCTTGTTTAGAGCGCAGCCCTTAGAAGCTCCCGCCTGATATGGGTGCGCAAGGCGCGCGCTGATCGTTGCCGCGATCAAGGAGGTTTAAAAAAAAAGATTGCTGGAGTGGAAATTCTTGCCGACGAGTGAAGTCGTGCCTACCGTAAAATTGCGGCTGCGGCAGCCATCTTACGTGGGGCATAATGAGCTGTTGGCGATTGAGAAAGAGCGTTTTCTTCGCACGCCCAACGACTTCAACGAGGCAACCTTTTCGGGTCAAATAGTGCTCAAAGTGCGTCATTGTGTTACTAGTTTTCTTTAGGAAGCCTCGAATTCAAAGCGAATTTATTGGAGATAACGTCACTTATACTAGTCTCTGGATTATTTTTCGGAAACAACTATCCTTTAATTTATAAACCACGTAGCCTTTAGACTAACAAATCAAATACATTTGATGCTTAAGTGAGGACAACCAGAAAATAGCATGTTTGTGATATTTTTGGAGGGCAAAGGCTGGCTTCAGTACCGCTGGCAAAGCATTGCCGCAGCTTGCACTCCAGCAATTTTTTCGACACCTTCTTGGGCACGATTGCGCGGCAACCATAAGCGCCCCCCACTCCCTTTGTCGCTGGCGAGATAAGCGCGCGCGCAGACGAGCCCAGCCGGAAAGGCGATGGCTCCGCAGAGGAGGAGGAGTGGGGATGTGGTGAACCACACCCACAGAAGCTCGTCTACGTCGCCTTAAGCAGGTGCACCAACATTGAGAACCTCTACCTGACTAACGCTGCCAGTGACCGCTATCGTGAACGCTGCCACTGACCATGACTATAGCACCCCTAAACAACCCATCCCCGACTGTATACAAGTCGGGGAGGATGAAGGATGAATGCTCTGAATATTGTGCTTACAATATATGCGATGATAACAAAGGGACGCTTAGTGAGTTAACCATAGTGATAATTAGGAGTGACAGTGAATTTGTAAGAGTTCGCTATGTATACAGTCAAGAAAATGAAGTGAATGTTACAATAATTAGATAATATTATAGTTTTTGTAGAGAAAGTGAAGTCGGGCAGAGCTAAGCGATGCTTGGCGTCTTAAAGCCACATGGTATGACTTCCGCGTTCGAGACGTTTTCAGGCGAATAGTATGTAAGGAGCAAAGTTCCACGATCCAACCATCATGCGAGTTTATTTATTCTTTTTCAGTGGTACGTAGTGGGTGGGTGGAAATCATCGCCTGCACGAAGTAGAGGAAGTAGAAGACAAACGGTTTGTTTTCGTCCCAAGGTGAGTGGATTCCACTTCTTAAAAAGCAGGAAAAAGGATTCGCCTTGGACAATGTAAGGCCGATATCAATCACGTCAAATCTAGTTAAGCTAATTGAAAGAGTTTTGAATGCCCGGGTAATGAAATATATTAATAATAACGCAATATTAAACCCCAGTCAAATTGGTTTTAGATCCGGTTGCTCAATATGGTGTGCGCATGTTGATTTAGAGAGCCGAATACAACTGGCTCGGCGTCGGCGCCAATACTGTGCTTTAGTTACTTTAGATTTGGCTAAAGCGTACGATATGGTTGAGCATCCAATTTTATTAAAACAGATGGAATATCACCACTTTCCCAACTACATCACTGCGTGGGTGTCGGAGTTTTTAAGAGGGAGAGAATATTACTGCTTTAAAGATGGGTACTCATCGAATAGATATAAGCAGACACGTGGCGTACCACAGGGGGCTGTCCTGTCACCAGTTTTATTTAACATTTTCTTAAGCTCCATTCCATCAACTAAGGATATTCAGTTATATGTGTACGCGGACGATATTGCTTTCTTCGCAAGTAATACCGACCTTCAATCATTATACCAGAGTCTACAAAATTATCTCAATATGATAGAAAGATGGCTTAAAAATATTCATATGACCCTGAACGTAAAGAAAAGTGTGCTCCTTGCATTCTCTTTTCTGCAGCCTATCAACATCTTGTTAATGTACAGTAATGAGCTCATTCCGCAGGCGAATTCCCTTAAATATTTGGGCATCATATATAATGACACATTAAATTGGAGAAGTCACATTGATGATGTGTACTCCAAGGCAACACGGGCCATGGGGTGGCTACGGAAGCTTGCAAACCGTAAAGCGGGTTTAAGAAGAGATGTGCTAATAATGATATATAAACTTTATGTGCGGCCCATCATGGAATTCGGTTGTGTATTATTTTCTGGCAGCGCAGCCTATAAATTGAGACCCCTAATACTGCTGGAAAGAGAAGCGTTGCGTTTGTGTCTGGGTCTACCAAAGTTTGTTGCAAATAACGTGTTGTATATGGAAGCTCGCCTACCTTCTCTGCTAAATAGGTTTAAAATTCTTACTGTGCAAGCATTCTTAAAGATATACAGTTCGCACCAAAGACTCTCATTTTACGCTTTCATTCAAGAACCGACTTTATTTTTCGAAACCCATTGGTCGCGACTACACACCCCGCAAATAGTATTTGCACAAGCGCTACTAAACCAACTGAATGTAAAAATTAGACATATTGGTCCAATACACAACCTAAAGTCAATGCTTAGCATACAATTCGATGATATATTTCCTCATAACGCGAAACAATTGGCATATAGGTATTTAAATGACCAGTTAGCAGATTATCTAGGCCCACTACAGATAAGCAATATCATAGCGACTGATGCATCTGTGTCAAAAGAAAAGGCTGGGGTTGGCATCTTCTCTCCTTCCTTGGACTGGTCCTTTTCGATTCGACTCCCAGATTATACCCCGGTATTCATGGCAGAATTATTGGCCATTGTTCTTGCCCTACGCAAATTACCCTCAAGCGAATCATTAGCAGTTATCATTACAGATTCATTATCAGTTTGTAATGCACTTTCTGCGGCAGTAAATTCAGAGCTCATGAATACGTTTCGGCATTTAGTACCGAAAAACGTAAAAAAACTGCATTTGCTATGGGTACCAGGCCACCGCGGATTATATTTGAACGAAATGGCGGACTCTTTAGCAGCAGTATCCCTGGGTGGGCCCACCATCCCAGTTTTGCCAGATACGGCTTACGTAACCGCGCTAAGGTTCCGACATGCTTGCCTGCAATGGGGAAAAGGTAATTTGGATAAATTCAAAGATTTCGAGCATTTGAGTTATTGCTGGAATAAACAGTGGTGTGTATCTCGCCAGTTAGAGGTCACTTATACCAGATTGCGCTGTGCAGTTCCACAACTAAATTATTACCTTAATAAAGCTCAGCTCAAGGCGTCACCGCTATGCATTTGGTGCAACGAATTTGAAACAATTGAACATTTCTTTTTATTCTGCCATCGTTATTCTTATCAGAGAAAAAGATTTTTAGTAGCCCCATTACAAAAGCTAGGAATACAAGTAAATTTACCAGTAATTTTATCATTTGGGCGGAACTTCATTTGGTTATTGCCACAGGGATGTATGCTCCGCTGCGTTTGATTACATCAACGCAACTAAAAGATTACCATGCTAGTGAACCACTACCTTTTCAGATCTTTAGTTTATAATTCGTAGTTATGACTTTCAAAAACAAAAGATGGTTTGACCGCTTGCTCAGCACACATTTTTGTTTTTTTTTGGTAGTATTATTTTAAGCTTCTTTTTCAGATTGGCTTGATTTTCAGTTTAGTTTCATTTAAGTATCCTGCCACCCGGTTCTTGGGCCCATCCCCCTTTGTGGGTAAGCGCCATCCATCAGAGGTCATCAGCATCAGCATCAGGTGAGTGGCATTGCACACTCAGCTGTTCGAGTGCTTCATTCTCTCAACGAGTATACACCTTTAGAGTCACTGGCACCCGCCGCCAATTAGTAGATGGAACGTCAGATGCAAGAGCGACGCTATTGGTGTAGATCAGAAGTTATGTTGCTTGGCTGCTGACGCGAAGGTGGCGGGGGCCATATTTCGTTCAAAGCGGAATGCTACAGGCCCGTGTGCTTATGTTTAGGTACACAATAAAGAGGTACTGCAACACGTTTTCAAGCAACGATCGAAGGGCTTGCCTAAAGGCGTTTCTCGCCTCACGAATCGACTGCCTAAATACCAATAGAACTCATCCAGTGCGATAGGAAGTAGCCATTGGTCGCACTCTAATAGCTTTCTCCCTTTTCTCGACCCAACGAGTGGGCTTGAAGCCAAGGAATTGCCCGAGGGTAAGAGGTTTCGTGTATTTCCACGTAAAACAACAACAACAAAAAACAATAGTCATGTCCCCAAGGTTGTCCACCGGTTGCGGTGCTCGAATGCTAACCGAAAGGTCACGGGATCGAATCCCGGGCGTCAGTGGCCGAAATTCGAAGGAGACGAAGCGCCTATACAGGTCCGGCATGCGCCTAAATCTATAGCTGCATATTAATAACCCCCAGTTGGCCCAGCTTCCGGAACCGCCACAGCGAACTCTTTCTTCTTAAAGCGATGAATCAATCAATCTATTAGTCTGTCGGTTGGTCAATCAATCAACTTTTACTTTCGTCGGAAAACTTGTAAACGGCCAGACAAAAAAAAAGGCTGTTTTCTCGCAGCTTAACTAAGCTCTAGCCACCCTTTAAGCGGTGGTTACAGAATGATTTGTTTCGTAGCTTTTATATACGGTAGATAATTGTAAATATTGCAAATTTTGCATTTCACATATTTCGGCAAATACACATGCGTATGTTGCGGCGTAATACCCCAACAATTGTTATTATATGCCAAGAGCACATCTTCACGCACCCTCCTAGATTTGCAAATGGCGATTGGCATAGAGTCTATGCATACCGTACAATGGTTAGCAGCACTTGCGGATGCTGGCTAGTAATAATGGTTTCTGGAGATGCACTTTCCACAGCCATGAGAATGTCATCTAACGCTGCCTTTTTGAAAAGTACGCATTTCTCATATCTCACATATATGGCTCATTTCTGAAAGGGACTGGACGGCAGCATTCGAGGAAACATACCGTTGCGGATCTCCTAAGTTAGCACAAATAACGAAAAATGTTGGCGCCAATTTTAAAGTGCAGATATTTTGTAGCATTGTTATGTTTCAACACCTGGCGACCGCATGGGATGACTCACGAGAAAAAAAAATGGCTCGAGATCAGTCGTAGCTGCTTAGTTTCCCGAACAAAGCGTTATTACGATCGCAATGTAGGCAAGAAAAGAATGGGAATGCCATTGAGGAATGTTGAGAGATCATGAACGTACTGATTAGGAAATTTTGAAACATATGGAAGGCTGATGCCCTGTTCTTTCAACTTCAGTCATTGTATTGATGGCCCTCTGCCACCCTCCGAAAGGTTCCTTCTCCTATCGTATTTTCACACTGCCTCTAAGATCGGAGGCGCGTCACCTGGTTTCGCATTGCCTCGGTGATCGGACTAGATTTGATCAAGATATGATGCGATGTGATGACGTTGGCATGCTGGGTTACGTCACATGACGTCATAATGACGCCATATATTTGGTCGATACGTATTAACTTCATCGCGACGTCACACGGTGGCGCCATCTCGTCATGATTTTTTGCATCACTAGACGGTAACATGCCCTAGCCTCGTAACCTATAGCCATTACTCCGATATTCCAAAACTTTGTCCGGGCTGCCACAATAGCATTTTAACCGCATGATCTGGAGGGGCCCCTCTTTGCAAGGAAAAAAAAACGAAGAAGATTTTCCGGAAATTCATTGAATGCTCACGAGTCCGGTTCTCATACAACAACTCAAGGCTGTCCAGAAGGCCCACGATGCGGCGGTGAGGCTGGGCCTCCCCCTCCCTACGTGGGAGCGGCCCGCGATCCTACCCCTATAAAATGGGGGTGGAATTCTTCAGAACCCTAATAAAAGTTTTCATCCACTCGCGCCCTACAACCTGGTATGTAAGACGCCACCGACGCGCGACGCCGATGGTCAAATTTCACGTTTGATGGGGCATTTGAAGGTCTTTCGCCTTAAAGAAAAAATGACATCTGAGTGAAGTAATCAATACCCAACAAAACTTTCTGCTGGCCGAGCTCGTTCACACTTGCAAACTGCTGCGCGAAAACTAGACAAGGACGCGAAACACACGGACCGCAGCGTGAACTGTCCACTCGTAGAGGTGAAACTTTGAACTCGTTCATGTCTTTGCGCCTTCTATAGCTTTCACACAGTCAGTTACTTCTGCGCGTGTAAACGGGCTTGAGTACCCATTTATTATTTCTGTGCCCAGATCTTCCGTCGACACGCTTCCTATAAGCAAACTGCTTCGAGAATGGCTGGCGTTGCGGACACGATGGAAGTCTTGGCTAAGGGCCGCATCTTCGAAGTCTCGTTCGACGAGTACATCGGCACTGTGAACGGCCTCTTTAACTTCCTCGAGATCGTAGTGGACTTTGTTACCGTTGCACAATCCCAAAGTATTAGAGGCATCGTGCCGACAAGAGGTACTTGAAATATTACGCGAATACAATGCGTCTATTGTGTGCATATCGGATATATAGATGCATGCATAGGATGTGCGCACGGACGTGTAAATAGGTTATGTGTACAGCGTTGCATGTATACAGCACTCAGTATGCATGACACGCTATGCAGCTTTCTTATAATTACCAGGAGCTTGATTATGATGATGGTACTGATACAGCTGCTTAGCGTATCTTGCGTCAGTTGACGAGACAGATGCTTAGACAGCTGATGAGACAGGTACGCCTGCTGCAAGACAGCCCATCGAACCGGTCATATTTCTTCTTGTGGGGATGGTATCCCCGCAGACTGTAATATCATCCGCATTCCCCCTAACTTTTTGTCTCTCCCTCGGGAGATTGTCTTTTCGTGAAATCCTCTGTGTCACTCTTGACGGCCAGCGATTAGCTTATGGCCTAAATGCCCTGACCGTTTATCTTGATTTAGACTAAGATTTTCCCAACATCCGTTTGTTCCCTGACCCACACTATACACCGTTCTGTTCTTGTCCCTTAAGGTTACACTAATCATTTTCCTTTTTGTGACTCGCTGTGTCGTGCTTAATTTATGTTGAGCCCTTTCCGCAAGCCTCCTTGTTTCTGCGATGTATGTGTGTGCTGGCACGACCTGCTTTTTTATCCAATGGCCGTGGTGCTGGCAAACTGCCGCTGTTACGTTAGTGCCACTTACGGTCTGATAATGGGTGCCGGCCAAGTATACTTCACTTTCTTCATATATTCTATTTAACCTCTCTTTTGTATGTTAGAGTAGTATATTTTGTGCAACAGTTGTTAGAATTCTACGGTAATGGTGTAGACGTTTGGGCGAGTTGATGCGGTTCCATCTCTACCTTGCAAAAGGGGGAGAGTTAGGCCAGCTTGGCTTGGGTTAAAGTTTTATATGCGAATGCATTTCTTAGTCGGGCTATGTCAGGCATCCAGCGTTATCCTCGGCGATGTTCGCGCGCGGGTAGTTGTTATCTCTCCGCTCTCGCTCCCTCTCCCATAGCAACAGCTGCGAGCGCGCGCGCTTCTCCGCACCCTTAGCAAGCGGAACATGTGTTCCGAGAGAGTTTAGGAGACATGGGGAAAGGAAAAACACAGAATGGAGCATGACGTCACGCACCCAGTTTTGGCAAGCAAACACGCTTTGAAGTCATCAAAGCCGGTCCAACACATGACCTTTTGCCGTGAGATCACGCAATAAACGAGACTTGCCGATACCTCGGAGTGCGGTACCCGGAACTTTTAATCGAAATGCGCTGGTTCGGCGCAGACTGGCTGGCTCAGCAGCTGTTTCAAAGACGGAACAAACACCGAGAGTACTGAAAGGTACCGCGAGCTCTGACGTTTTCATCACGTGTTGGGCTGACAAGCTGAGCTTCACTTATGTGAGGTAATACTCCCTCCTCTCTTTTTCTTCCCCCATGGTAGGAGACGGTAGGTGCAGTGCTTCGCCGCTCCTCCTTTTGCGGTTCTCTCTCTCCTCCCTGCACCACTCTCCCGTCCACTCTTGCCTCACCCTCGACCGTTCTCTGGCTGGGCGCCTCTCAAGAACATCGGGAAATGTGTGCTCGAGGCGCCGCTGTGAAACGCCAACGCCGAGCCAAGAACGCAGGAGCTCTGCTCTCCCGTTCGCTCGCTCTTGTGTCTGAAGGCAACGGTACCCTCTCGCGGCGCAAAAAATGCATTCGCATTTCCTCAAAGTTCCCTCCGGGGAGATGGGGGCATTAAAAAAAAAGGGCCGAAGACAAACGAGCATAACGTTTCAATTATCACATAATATTGATTGTTTTGAGGGTTACAAGGCAAAAGGACATGTTACGGCCCCTTACTGAAGTTTACTGATATAAAAACGAATGAACGAAAAACAAACACTACGTGTACCACAGGAATTGTTCCCATACGCCTTGTTCGCGCCGATTTTCCAAGTGTTCCCGATTCGCCCGCCTTGCACTTCATTCACAATTCCTACAGCGAAAA
>WOVY01012229.1:0-196014 GCA_013436015.1 Rhipicephalus annulatus
CCGATTCGCCCGCCTTGCACTTCATTCACAATTCCTACAGCGAAAAAGGTTGACCGGCGGTCCAACTTTTGAATCGCTTGCAGTGTGGCGTGCGGTGGGTGTACATGATGACGGGCACGACGGATACGAAATCTCAGGGTTGCCTGCAGGGCTCCGCCTTCAGCTTCTTATTCAACGGCATCTTCATGATCGTCTCCAGCTTCCTGAGCGCCACGTCCGGCCACTACCTGACCGGCATATTCTACGTGAGTAGTGACGCACGATCGACTACCTCCGGTATATAGGGTAGCCCCAGATATCAGTAGCCAGAGGTCAAAAACCCTTGCCGCACACACGCGATACAGCGCGTCAGCGTGTGCAGTGTCCTCTCCCTATGCGTGCCCTCTCCCTCCATAAGAAAGCGACATGACACTGAGTTTAAACGCCACGCGCTGTAACGCGTTCCTGTGGTTGGGCCTTTATAATATGCCGATACTATGGCGAAGTGACCAAGTGCAAATTGTTGACTATTACTAAACTATGCCATGACATTTTAGAGGCGAAAACTCCTAAAATCATGGGTCTGTCCCAGCTAGCTCGTCGCGCTACGTAACCGCCTATCATAGACTCACTGAGCAGATTCGGACGGACAGACAGACAGACGCCCCGCCGCGGTGGTCTAGTGGGTAAGGTACTCGGCTACTGACCCGCAGGTCGCGGGTTCGAATCCCGGCTGCGGCGGCTGCATTTCCAATGGAGGCGGAAATGTTGTAGGCCCGTGTGCTCAGATTTGGGTGCACGTTAAAGAACTCCAGGTGGTCGAAATTTCCGGAGCCCTCCACCACGGCGTCTCTCATAATCATATGGTGGTTTCGGGACGTTAAACCCCACAAATCAATCAATCAAGACACAGACCGACAGACAGACACAGACCAACAGACACAGACAGATAGACACAGACAGAGAGATAGCGGACGGACGGATGGACGTTTCACAGTTAACCGATAAAACCCTCCAAAGCTTCGCTCCACTCATCATCATTAACTCTGGGAATATGCTGTGATTTTTGTTTTCTTTATTACCTAATCGGGCATGATTATTAACAATCTTTGATGTAACGAAGCCGGGCGAAAAATTCTAATGAAAAAGTTTTAGATCACTTTGTAAAGAGTCAACGTCTGAATATACAGTTTCTTAGTTACTGCGTTCTAACTGTTCGTGTTTTCCTGGCTTTCGACGAATTCCCACAATATAAATTAAAAAAAAAACGTAACATGCTCACTTGCGTGCTATATTACAGTCACTTCTAACGTTCCGCCTAAAAGCGACCATATATATAGCAATCTGTCGCGGCAACGCAAGCGATAACCACTGTGTATGCTTATCTGTGTCATCAACTGCCACGAGGGAAGCATATCATTTGTGCGCGGAACGCTATAGAGAGCTCTGAAATCATGACGTGCATAGAGATATTCTCTCGTTAGACACAATATTAATGAGAAATAACAACACTGCCAGGGAAATTGTTGGGGATGTTAGCAGAAGTAAATATAATGACACATAGGCGCGCATCGAATTGAGACCTTAAGCGCACATGAGCGCTTTAGCGGGCCTGTCACGTGCTATATATATATATATATATATATATATATATATATATATATATATATATATTGTATTTCGCGGGTATCTGCAGTAAGCATAGAAACACCAATACTTAATGCACAGATACTTAGCAATAATCTCTTCAGAGGTTTTGCGAACTGATGTCCAACTTTCTGACACAGCTTGATCGCTTATAAAGTTAGTTAATTAAACATCTCTAATTAGGCAATTAGGGAGAGCACAGAGAAACAGCATTCCGTACTTCAGACGAGAGTAACAACATGCATTTGGTCGCTTCTTCATAAAGCGTGTCGGCATAATTTTAACTTTGTCTAAAAATAGCTGGGGCGCTCTGTATAGACCCATTTCATGTTTGTAAACACAGGTAGGCCGATGTCGACATTATGGGCCAAATTATAGCGACGTCCGCACGTAACTTCCGCCATAAGCGCCGAGGACTGTGATGTGCGCTAACAAACAAAACGAAGTAGTGAGACGCGACTCACATCCAACCGCGACGCAGTTCATCGGCATACCATTATTTTATTTTTTTTGCTCGTTTCGTGACTGAGAACACCACATGTACCTTTAAAAACCCAGCAGAAACAGTGGTAGGCAGAGCGTCTTTTGCGTACCAAGACAGCGCCACCACATTTTCGTGTTTCAAATCCGGTGGAATTTGTCTATAGCCGTTGGGTTCAGGCGGTCTGGCCTACACGACTGTACTGGAACTGGACGACGTATTGAGGTAAAAGCCGGAGACGCCTCATAGCGTGTGTTCCAATACTCGCCGTAGACGGCTAAATAGACAGCTAAGTGGACGGCGGCCATCTTAAGTCCCATTCCAATTCTCACCTAGCCGTCAAAATAGTCGGATTCGAGAAGACAGCATCGTAAACAAAGCGATGCAGGCTACTTTGCGGTCCAAACAAGATGACGGCTCGGCGAATTGCTCGGATAGGTCAGATTTCGCCGGAATCGTCGTCTTCACATAAGCATACGCTTCTACAGACGCTCAATGCGAGTACTAACTCATTTTTCTAGATTTTAACACTAAATAAGGTTAACAAATGACAGCTACGTTTGTTTATCCTAGCTTTCTTTCCTCGACGCGAGGTGGCGTCTCACCACATAAAAGCCGTCCAGACGTATTCCGTTTCTCGTACAACGTGTGCTCGTTGCTGTCTTCTAAGTTGTCTGCTTAGCCTGTCTACAATGCTGTCTAGAATCGGAACACAACCATAGAACAGGAAGACTGGCCACAAGTGTCAACGCGATCGAGGCGCTCTAAAAATCATCTGATGACGTCACATGTTTCGAGACATGTGGATGACACCACATGTCGCCAAACTTGTGACGTCATCCTAAGGTTGCATAAAATACCGTCGCAAGACATCGTTGCTTTGCCAAAAGAGGACCGATGCCGGAAGCTCTGCGAAAGGACGTGTGGCGCAGAAAGCTCCAAATTCCTCCGATCCTGGAGGCTATGGAAAACCTCATTGGGGTGCAGAAAACTTTAAAGAGGGAGGGGGTAACAAATGCAATGGAGTGAGAAAAAGAAGTGTTTTGCCTCTAGCTGTGTTAGGCGAATGCTTAGTTAAGAAAATCTTGTGACGTTTCTTGTTCGCTATAGGTGGTATGCACACGACGTCATCCGCGAAAAGCGTTAGTGTCTAAGTCACCATTTTGAAGGTCCTTGATCTCGCTGCACGCGCTGTATTCGAGATCCGGACGGTGGCTTGGATGACTAGAGACATCCGGAACATCTACGAAACAACAATGGGCAATTGTTTATCAGTTACGCTTTACCACCTTAATCTTTTTAGGCTCACCAATTTGAATCGGGTAACGAAGTTCAAAACAGTTCGCTCTTTTATTTGAAAAAAAAAAAAACCAAACCAAAACACTGCATTAAATGAAACCACAATTGCGTTCGAAGCCCGCAAGCACGAAGACTAGCCAAATTCATGTACTACCCATCATCCCCGTAGTCGCTGTACGATCGCAGCGCCAGAGTGCCCTCTTGTTAATTTTGGGAACTCCATGGATGAGGCACCTAAGACTTTCGCCTTAAATAGGAAAACATTTTCCCGTACCTGCAGATCCAGGGACCACGGCTTCATGATGCGCAGGCAGAGGAAGTTCTCTTTCCAGCATCTGAATGTCCCTTCGTTGTAATGAAACCGCGAATAAACGCGCTTCGTTGTATCGAGGACACAAAATTGCGAAAAGTGAAATAGTTCGTTATACACCGTTAATTTCGTTGTATTGAAGTTCCTTACATCTAGGTTAACTGTATATGTAATTCGTCTCTTCCACCCCTGGTCCGCACGTGGCGCAGTACGTGGTGTTCAACCGGGACGGCCGCCATGATGTACATCCTGTCGAGCATCGTGATCGTCAGGGATTCTAACGAAGTTGGCACGGGTCCCGTAAGTGCTGCGACGACACGCGGCCACTGTGATGTCACGGAGTGATGTTCGAGCGGTACTTGAAATAATTATTAATATTATATTTCCAAGCGTTGTTTGTTAATTAATTATTTATTATAATTGTCGAGTACTCGTTAAGTAACCATGTATTAATAAATTTAGAATTATTCATTACTATTTATTAAGTCATGTTAATTATTTATCAGTTACTGATTTATTAATAGTTAATCAATAATTAGTAATTAGTATTAATTATCAAATAAACAATAACTAATTGTTATTTAATTATTATTTGTGTATTATTATTGTTACATAATTGGCAACATAATCATTATATAATTAATTATCAATGGTACACTGATTATTATTATTACTATTGGTTACAATACAAATTATTTAATAATTGCTCGGCAACTAATCAGCGATCACTTGATAATTATTTATCAATCAATTTATTATTTTTTATCAATTTCGTTAATTTCGTCGATTTATTGTCAATTATTCAACCCATTAAATAAACGATTCATTATTTCATCCAATAACAAAATAAAGTGATTAAATGAAATGTGGTAATTTATTTGTTAATCAATTCGCTTATTAATTTATTATATTACTCATTAAATAATTATTGTTTGTCATTTATTCATTATTATTTAATCAATCACTCACCAACCTATTATTAGTTATTAATTAATTCAATAAATAAATTCAAACAAACGAACTATTCATTGAATAATTAGTTAATTAATATTAATTTAATTAATTGATGGTAGTTAATTATTATTAATTATTTTGGCGGATGAACAACAGGGCGGGACGGACGGACGGATGGATGGATGGATTGATGCGTGGATGTATTCATGGATGAATGCATGGATGTAATATAAGGTGTTTTAGTGACATCGATTGCTATGAATCGGGGTAATGGCTAGTGACACCAGGCTGTTCACTAGTAAGGCGAGCACCGAGTGGCACTTTTGATTCTCTTCAGAGCACTTCCGGTCAAGCTCTCACTTCCGGTTTTATAAGTAGTATTAAAATGCGTTCTTGAAAGCCAAACTCGTATAAAATGCGTTTTTGAAAGTCAAACTCGTACGAGATTGCTGGTTCTGATTCAGTTTAAAAAAGTCATACTGAATGCATGCAATATCAGATCATCAGTACAATATGCTCCAACTTGTATTTGTTTAATGTTTCTACTAATTAATTGTCCGTTGTGAACACAACTTTCCTGCTTGCGCCTTAATTCGACTGCTTGTGAAGAGGCCCGAGACCTACTGCGTAAAGTTTGAGTAAATTGTGTTGTCGCAACACGGCCGAAATATCTGCGAACATTTCGAAATCTCTGACGTCATGATTACAACCCGCGCATGCGCAGATTTCGGTGCAAATTTCAGGAATGAAACCTCGACTTCTATTTTTTTCTACATACAAACCTATGGCGATAAAATTACCGACCGTACAGAGCTCTTTAAGATTAATTGATCTGTTTCGATTGATTTATTGTTTTACTTCGTTGTTCCTTTGAAGGGAGACCCTGAAAAGGTTTTGACGATTTTGTTCGAACATTGGCCCGGTAGACAAAGTACCACGGTCACATACAAACCAATTTTATCTGTATGCGTAAGCTGTGTAATTTATTACAACGCTTTAAAGCTGCGAATAACTGCAGATCGCTGCGACTCGGTCAGGCGTGTTTTTAACCGCCCATTTACAGAGCGACATGTTCTGCCCACTAGACGTCACCGTGGCGACTAATGTGATTGGCTGCGGAACGTGTGGCACAGGACTCGTGAAGGCGGAGCTTAGCACCGAATGCTCGAAGGAAGAGTTGAGGTAGTTAGGGTGAAAGGTGATGCGGAGTAGGAGGGTACCCATTTATTACCTACTCGTAGCTCCTTTAATACAGGGTGTCTCGATTGAATTGTGGTGCTGATTATTTCCTCCATTAGTGGTCTAATGGAAAAGGAAAAAGGGTCCCTGAAGCGAAACAACCGCTTCAGGGACCCTTTAAGGGGGCACCCAATTTTCGATCAAAGGTCATGTTATGTGGCTCAATGTTTGAGCGTTCACAAACAAGTTGCCGAAATTTTAGCACGTTTGGTTGAGCACACTCACTTTAATATTCAATTATGCCAGTAGCCTGAGAGTCGGGCAACAATGGCGCATTCGCGAGACGCGACGTAACCAGCTACTTGCTGTGCGAGAGTCAGCGTTCCGGTGAGCAATTTTGTTCTCTGGTCAGCTCTGTGGGGGCGAGCCATGTCAGCCCTTCTTCAGTTCGGAATAATAACGAACATTTCCATCGCCCGAAACCTCGGTAGAAGACGGCGCTTCATGCAGCCCATGACGTCAACACACGCATTGGTGAAATGGGCAGTCGACGGCGGTGGGCGGCGTTTATAGCCGGCGACTTATAGGTCTTACTTTGTACTGAAACGTTCTTGTACAGTGCATTTTTCATGCAGGTATGTATGCACAAAAGAAATTCTCTACATCTATTTTTCACCGAAAACTTTTTTTTTGGCTGACCGTGTGGTGGTACCTTGAACAAACGTTGCAGTATATTGCCTTTCCCTCACCTATACTTGGTCTCCTTGCGTATCGCCACTATGCTACGTTAATTATTTCAACATTTACTGTCACGCAGGTATGGGACTGATGACCGGGGGCCTGCACGCTTTTCACTGCGCCTACTCGACGTACAAGATATACTACGACTGACGACGAGGCTGCGCCAGAAGGTCCTCGGTGTCTCCTGGCACTGTTCCGTGGCAACGAGCGTGCCTTGTCTATACGGCTCTCTGCCAGAGACTACTGATAAACTATGCAACGTACTGATATAGCTTACAGCTGTCCACTTGTATATATAACGCGGTCGGCGTACCGTGATAGACATCATTTTGGGGCATGACGCTGCGTGCATATAGCGGGTTTCTAGGAAGACCTCGCTGTGAACGGAGGTTAAACGCTGGCGTAGGGAGCGGTTTAAGCTCCGGTCCAAGGTACACGGTCCCATGGAGGAGTTATACAGCCTTCGATGCGGGCGTCCTGGAGTTTATACCGGGAGAATGACGTCATGTACGATTGGTGTCGGGTTCGAATGATGTCGAGTCGGCGTTTCTTCGTTAACGCAGGGCTGCCGCCCTATCCTGTTACGTATAGTTGAATTCATGCATGTTGTCGCATTCCGCCGTTAGAGAACAGTGATTGCCCTGAGAGCTTCCGTGGCCTCTCAGATTGGCTTACATTCTTGTCATTATGAAATTTAGCAAGGTGGCGAAATTATACAGCGTCCACTGTTTTTTTTCTCTTTATTGCAATCAGACTTATACTACCCGTAATAATAATACATGCCACCCAAAATAATGTTTTCTAAAGTTGACGTAATATCCATTCTTAACGGTGAAGAAACGCGAAACATAGCGAGGCGACACGAAGCAGACCACAGATACCCATGAGGCAGTGCGGGGAGCATGACGTCATGAGTATACGCTTTGCTTCGCGTTCTTCCTTTGTTAAGACATGGGCTGCAAACGTCAACCCCCGAAGACCGTTTGTGAGCGTGATGGGATAGTTCAAGGGACGGACGTCTGGATAGAAAAAATAGCACTGTATTACCAAGACGCACCGACTGGATATTAAACCATTTCATTCATGTAAGGTACCAGCTCGCGTATGGCACCCTCGTGGATCGTGCAACAACCTATTTACACGGACGGGTGGCTTCAGTCTTGCTGTGTACAGATCGCGCGAGGGCAGTTATTTAGCACGTGCATAATTAGTTAAATTCGAATAAGGTGCTCTTATTCTATGACAGCCACATTTGCTGCTTTGACTACGCTAGCCGTATGCATGATGAATGAATGAGTGAATAAATAAATAAATAAATAAATAAATAAATATTTGGTACGCTATTCATATGTCGTTCATTACACTTAATAAAGTTTTATGCCAAATGCAAGCTCCACGAAGCGTATGGCGTACTACGCGATCCTATGGATCAAATCGCGATGTTGCCCGTCGTGTGAATACAGCTTTATGGGCCATAAGGTTCGGTGGGGAAAGGAGGGAAAAAAGGGTCCAACATAGATGACTAAGAAGAAAAAGGAAAAGGTCCATTTGACTTTCCCCTCCGACTCCTTTAGCGCAATGTAAGGAGCCCTATAAAGGATATATATATATATATATATATATATATATATATATATTAACGTAAGTAGGTATTGACTGAAGGTAGAGGCTGAGGAAGAAGAAGTCAGGATAGAATAAACATGGCGTATGAGCCACCGGGCCACGTCTCCCATTCATCATAGCGTCACACGAGTCGACAGGATGGAGACCTGCCTGCCCCTTCATCAGTCACTCATCATCGACGCAGTTCCCCAGAAGACACCCTGACCATACATTGACTACCGAATCATCGCCTAGAAGGACAACGACCAGCACCATGACAGAACCATCGGCTGACCTCGGCATCCCCAAGTACACCGGATCAGCGGACGACGGACCCGTACAGGACTGGTTCAACCTATTCGAGGTCTTCGCCGCCGCTTCATCCTGGTCGGAACGAGAGATGATCATCAACTTCACTGACTACATCTCCGGTGAGGCATTTAAGTTTTACCTCACCCACATCTTTGAAAATGACGAGTCTTGGCAAAAGATAAAAGAAGAAATGATCACTCGTTTTAGCGACTATGACCTAGACCTACTTATTGCCAACCATCTCAAGAAAACCCGACACTATCGTCCATTCCCTAAGCAATCATCGAGCATTCGAAAGCCCAACGTGAATCGACAACTGCCACAAGACGAAGTCACACATGAGCTTACTTACAGAAGACCATGCGTATTCTAGGAAAAACCCAACCATCAAGCGCGCCTCCCCTCTGCAGGAAAGTCGGAATTTGCAAAGTCCTCGCTCCAGCTTATGACACGTGGCGTTGCTCACCCAGCTGATTGCCTTCATTCTTCGTCTCGCATACGTTATCCACCAGGTGGTTTTTCATCACGCGGTTTTTCAAGCGCTCCTATCGTTCACCGTTTGCCTCATAAGGACGCCGCGATCACGGTAGATGACCTGACGCTTCACGAAAATACCCGGTCAAGCCATGCTCTTTCAGCATGGGTTCATTCATTACCGTCCGGTGCACACACCTTAGACAGTCGAAGCAAAGCACAAGGCTCAGACGTATTGAACATCGCACGCTGCCAGGCGCAAGAGCTCTTCGTAGTGAACAGTGTAGAAGAAGCTTCTAAAGAGCTGTCTATCAAACCTGAAGCATTATCTTCACTGCCCGAACATAATTACAACATCCCACAAACTATCAGCTGCCGACTAGACACCAGATTAAGTTGTCAAGAAAACCGGCCTGATGTTCAAGAATGGCTTCCACCGCAACGCGTTTCACAGCAACATCAGCAACGCCAACAAAAACAACAAGGAGAACCCCAAAAACTAGAACGGCCACAAGAACAAGGACAACGAAGAACTAAAGCTACATCGCAAGCATACTTGCGGCTTAAAGAATGTCGTGAACAACGATCACAAAAGAAAAGACTGATTCCGCATCTGAGCCAGCTTTGAAAGAAAAGCCAAGGAACTTTTCTGCGGCAGCTTTCAAGATTGCGCCTTCGGTCTGAACATCTGCGTTATCACCATAGAAACTCCCCAAAATCCACAAAACAACCGTTTGTGCTCTGCAGGAACACAAGCAGCGCCTAGTCAGCCACGATCAACGGGTGCGCTAACTGCATGCACGGCGTTTGTATGGCCTACGACAAAAAGTGCGACGCCTACGAAACATTCAATCTTGCAAAACGTTCCAACCTCGTTCGTTCTTTGCAAGAATACCACCTGTATCTCCATCTGTTTCCACGCTCAAAGCATGTTTATGTTGTCCAGAGCATAACAGCCAGCCTCGCCCACCAGAGCTGTACTAACCCCGGAATGCTGCCCTCTCCTGTGAAATCTTTGTGCCACATTACGGAACTTCAATCAGACGTGGAACTACAGCCCATTTGAACATTTTTTGTGTGTGTTCTAAGACTGCTTGTTCATCAGGCATTGTAATATGCAACGCGCGCATTCTTTCGGGGGGAGGGGGAATCGTGTAACCTAAGTAGGTATTGACTGAAGGTAGAGGCTGAGGAAGAAAAAGTCAGGATAGAATAAACATGGCGTATGAGCCAGGCCACGTCTACCATTCATCATAGCGTCATATATATATATATATATATATATATATATATATATATATATATATATATATATATATATATATATATATATATATATATATATATATATATATATTGCCACAGGCATTGAACGAGGTTTAGCCCTGCCAATGCGAGTATGTGCCGTGGTGTGAAAGAAGAAGAGGACGGTTGGTGTGTGCTCGTGCTCTAACGTTCGGTTCGGCTCGACGTCCAGTGCTGCTCCTGTGAACAGACGTTGTGGTCGTTCTGTGATCACGTGACATTTTCTGGTGGAGGTGCTGGGTAGTGTTGTATGCACTGCAATCAGCAGCAAGGTCCCGACACTAGCCGCGACTTGGAAGAACCAGCTGACCTACGGCGTAGCAGGCGACAACTAGGCCTACCTCCTGAATTCGGACCATTTCCTCAACTCGGCAGTACCATGGCTAGTGCGGGAACGCAAACCCAAGAAACATCAACGCTGCCTCCTCCATGGTTCTTCAACGTCCCGCGTACTCCGAAGCCGTTCCACGGTGATCCTTATGAGGACGTCGATGACTGGCTCGACGACTACAACCGTTGCGGCAGCGTCAACGAGTGGAACGAGCAGCGAAAGCTTCGGTACGTCTACTTTTATCTCGAAGACTCTGCGCGCACTTGGTTCGAAAACCATGAAGCCACTATGACAACCTGGCCAGAGTTTTGCAACCAGTTGCGAAATACTTTCCGAAGCTCTGACCGAAAGGAGCAAGCGGAACGACTCCTCAATTCCCGAAACCAGCGTCCGAACGAGAGTGTTGCCATGTTCGTTGAGGACATGACGCGGCTGTTCAGGCGAGCCGACTCTTCAATGACGGAAGAAAAGAAGGTGCGCCTCCTAATGCGTGGAGTGAAGGAGCAGCTGTTCGCGGGACTAGTGCGGAACCCTCCCGGCACTGTAGAGGATTTCCTTCGCGAAGCCACTACAATGGAGAGAATGCTAAGGCAGCGTTCGTACCAGTATGAACGTCCTGGCAGTCTTTCGTCAGTGTCGTCGGCCCTACAAACACCTGACGTCACGACTGTAAAAGACCTGACGGAGCTCGTGCGCAGTATTGTGCGCGAGGAGCTGCAAAAGCTGTACGTGGTGTCTTCTCCGCCCCATGTTGCTGCTTTAACGGATGTCGTTCGCGAAGAGGTCCGGCAGCTGGTGCACCTCATGACGACTCTGCGTGCAGCCGAAGTTCAACCCATGACGGCCCCGCGTCCAGCCGAAGCTCCGCTATTAACGTACGCGGAAGCACTGCGTGCTCCTGCACCGGCTGTTGGCTATCCGTCCCGTCCGTCCACCCTGCAGACGGCACCGTCGTTCTACTCGGGACCACCGCAGTACGGCAATCCACCCCTTAAACGGAAATCCAGTGTATGGCGTGCTCCCGACAACCGGCCTCTTTGTTATCACTGTGGTGAACCAGGTCACATCTACCGTGAGGGCGCCTACAGGCGCATGGGTCTTCCCGGCTTTCGTCCGGATGCTCGTCGACCCAGAGATGGTGAGCGGCCCCGTGCTATCGCCGAATACTTGGCAAGCCAACGATCCTCAAACCTTCCGCGTCGCCAATCCCGCTCACCATCTCCACGGCGTTCCACGTCTCCTGGCCAACAATCAACCTTTGCGGACGTCCTTGCAGGAAGATCACCTAGATCCACAAGCCCGCGCCGGGGAAACTAAGAACAGCGACCTCTGGGGGTGAGGCCGCTGTTGATCGACCGTTACAAGACCCTCCCCCGATTTGCCTGCCGACATCCGACGACATTCCTTCACCGACGTGTGCCATCGACAACAAACAGGTCTCTGCTCGTATCTCTGTTCTTCTCGACAACCACCCGCTGACCGCTCTGGTAGATACGGGTGCCGATTATTCTGTTATAAGCGCTGACCTCGCTGCACAGCTAAGAAAGGTAACGACACCTTGGGGACATGGAACCAACCTCCGGACTGCGGGAGGTCACCTATTGACACCACTAGGAATGTGCACTGCCCGCCTCCGAATTCGTGAGTCGACGTACATTGTTTCCTTCGTTGTATTGCGCGAATGCTCCCAAAACCTGATTCTCGGAATGGATTTTCTCCGCGAGCATGGAGCCATTATTAACCTTCGCGACCTGCTCATAACGTTATCCAACGACCATACAGCCCTACGAAAGGATGCAGTTGCGCCGACCACAACACTTCGAATTGCTGACGACACCATCGCACTGCCGCCGCGAGCCAGTATGTTGGTAACGGTGGAGAGCGACTGTGACAACAAGAGTAGTGGCATCGCGGAAACTAACATCTCGGTGCTCTTGGCTCGGCAGATTTGTGTCGCGCGTGCTATCGTCAAACTGAAACATCGGCGGACTCAGCTTCTGATCACGAATTTCGGCGGCCAGTACCAACACTTAGCAAAGCGAACAGCAATCGCGAACTTTGAAGCCATCGATGACGCAGAATGTTCCACTATCGCTCCGATTGCCACTGCTGCCGAAGGTAACTCTGATATAGCCAGTACGGTTGACGTGAATTGCCAGCTATCCTGTGCGCAGCAACAGCAGATACGCATGATTTTACGTACGTATAGTGATTGCTTTGCGTCCACCTCCAAAATCAAGCAGACCCCAACCGTGAAGCACCGCATTATAACGGACCCTACCGAACGGCCTGTACGACAGCACGCCTACCGCGTGTCGCAAAAAGAACAAGAGGCAATACGTTTTCAAGTGAAACAGATGCTCGACGACGACGTCATCCAACCCTCGAACAGTCCATGGGCGTCACCCGTCGTACTTGTTAAAAAGAAAGACGGCACTCTTCGATTTTGCGTCGATTACCGGAAGCTCAACAAAGTGACGAAGAGAGACGTCTACCCTCTCCCACGCATAGATGATTCACTGGATCGACTTCGACATGCCCGATATTTTTCCTCAATGGATTTACGCAGCGGCTACTGGCAGATCAAGGTCGATAAACGGGACAGGGAAAAAACAGCATTCATAACTCCCCATGGCCTCTACGAATTCAAAGTGTTACCATTTGGATTGTGCTCTGCACCGGCAACGTTCCAAAGGATGATGGACACCGTCCTGTCCGGTCTGAAGTGGGAATCCTGCCTCGTGTATTTAGACGACGTCGTTGTTTTTTCCAAAACATTTGAGCAACATTTACAACGACTTCAGTCCGTCTTCGTCGCTATTCGATCCGCACGCCTATCTCTAAAACCGGAGAAGTGTCATTTCGGCTACGAAGAACTAAAGTTCCTCGGCCACCTTATCAGTCACGATGGCATTAGACCAGACCCAGAAAAGACCATGGCTGTTGCTGCATTTCCTCCACCTTCGAACAAACGGGATTTGCGCCGGTTTTTGGGTCTCTGCGCCTACTACAGGCGCTTTGTCCAGAGCTTTGCCAACATCGCTGAAGCCCTTACCCGTTTAACGAAGGAGGATGCTCCTTTTGTGTGGGGTCCAGAGCAGAGAGCCGCCTTTTCCCAGCTTCAGCAGTGCCTTCAGAGTGAACCCTTACTAGGGCACTTTGATGAAGATGCCACCACCGAACTTCACACTGACGCAAGCAACATCGGTCTTGGTGCAGTACTCGTCCAGTGGCAAGACGGCGCTGAACGTCCCATCGCTTATGCTAGCCGCATTTTGTCATCTGCGGAAACTAACTACTCGACCACGGAGAAGGAATGTCTTGCTGTTATTTGGGCGATAACAAAGTTCCGACCGTATCTGTATGGCCGTCTATTCAGAGTAGTTACGGACCATCATGCCCTCTGTTGGCTGGCCAATCTCAAGGACCCTTCAGGGCGCCTCGCGAGGTGGAGCTTACGCCTTCAAGAATTTGAGGTTACAGTCGTCTACAAGTCGGGCCGCAGGCACACTGATGCTGATTGCCTTTCGCGCGCACCCCTCGCGACGACATCAAGGGACGATGATACCGATGGCCATTTTCTTTGTGCAGTCAGTGAATCCGACTTGGCCCAACAACAGTGGAATGATTCAGAGATCAACAACTTATCAAATACCTTCAAGGTCGCAGCTCGAGTCCACCATCGGCATTTACACGTTCAGGGTCATTTTGTCTCCGCAACGACATCGTCTACAAAAAGAACTTCGAACCTTATGCGACTGAGTACCTCCTCGTCGTTCCACCAGGGCTACGTGCTGACATTTTATCTGCCTGCCACGACGAGCCTTCCTCCGGCCACCTAGGATTCGCACGCACCCTTGCCCGGATTCGGACTCGCTACTACTGGCCAAAGCTCACCCAGGATGTCAAGCATTACGTTAAAACATGCAATCATTGCCAGCGCCGTAAAGCCCCACCTGTGCGCCCTGCTGGTTTATTACAGCCTGTTGCACCCCCGTCACAACCGTTTGAACGAATCGGCATGGACTTGCTTGGGCCCTTCCCGAAGTCACATGATGGCAACCGCTGGATCGTAGTCGCTACTGACTATTTAACGAGGTACTGTGAAACGAAAGCCCTACAACGAGGCACCGCCAATGAGGTTGCGTATTTTTTATCAACAACATCGTCCTCCGCCATGGAGCGCCAACAGTTCTTATCACTGACCGTGGAACAGCCTTTACAGCCCAATCGATGCAAGACGTCACGAGACTTAGTGGAACAGCTCATCGCAAAACAACCGCATACCATCCACAAACCAACGGTCTGACGGAGAGATTAAACGAGACGCTCGCTGACATGCTATCCATGTACGTCGACCGTAATCACAAGAACTGGGATGCAATTTTGCCATACATAACGTTCGCTTACAACACTGCGGTTCAAGAAACTACGGGTTTCACTCCATTCCGGTTGCTTCACGGCCGAGAAGCAATTACGATGCTTGATGCCATGCTGTTGCCTGACACGACCGATATTACTACTGATGCAAACGACTTTATCCGGCTCGCCGACGCGGCCCGCCAGCTTGCACTCAAGCGGATCCGAAAACAACAACGAATTGACTCGCAGAGGTACAACTCCCGTCATCGCCATGTCATTTACCAACCCGGTGATCTGGTCTGGCTGTGGATACCCGTTCACCAAAGGGGCCGCTCGGAAAAGTTACTTCACCGCTACTTCGGTCCCTATAGAGTACTACGGCGCCTCACAGATGTCAACTACGAAATTCTGCTTGAAGACACAGCTCAGCGATCTCGACGTTCCCAACAGGCCGACATTGTTCATGTGTCACGGATGAAGCCACACTACCCCCGAGCCACCTGACACTGCTTCTTCTTCACGCGTCTTTGTGCGTGTACGCGACTACTTTAACTTTTAATCGGCATTGGTCATCGGGGTGGTACTTTTTTTTTCGAAGGGGGGGTAATGCCACAGGCATTGAACGAGGTTTAGCCCTGCCAATGCGAGTATGTGCCGTGGTGTGAAAGAAGAAGAGGACGGTTGGTGTGTGCTCGTGCTCTAACGTTCGGTTCGGCTCGACGTCCAGTGCTGCTCCTGTGAACAGACGTTGTGGTCGTTCTGTGATCACGTGACAATATATATATATATATATATATATATATATATATATATATATATATATATATATATATATATATATATATATATAGATAGATAGATAGAGAGAGAGAGAGAGAGAGAGAGATTCGAACTTCGGACCTTGATACTTTAGGGAGCCCGACGCTTTCAATGAGCTTTCCCGTAGTGAAGTACGTAGTATCTACATCGTGAACCACTTTTTCCTTAACACGCAGCTGTAATCCTGACAGCTGCGGCTTAAAATTTTGTCAGCTCGGCCTCATCAAGCGTGGGGCCCCCGGGACCGCTTTATGCTCGCCCATATTAGAGTATACATAGTACTCTAAATTGTGAACCACTTTTTCTAAACGCACCGTAATCGATCAGTTGGTGGTTGTTTTCAGCGATCACGACTTGTGACGGCTTTCTGCTCTTCCATAGCAAAGTATGCTCAACCATTAAACAGTTCTTTCTAAACACAAGCGTGAGGACTTTTAGTTCTTTGTGCTGCTCCAAAGACGGTCAGCTGGACCGATTTTCCTAGGATGTTCTCTCATAGTATAGCACATCGTACTCTAAATCGTCGAAAATTTCTTCTAAACACACAAACCTGTCCCTTATAGCATAGAGTACGAAGTGCTCTAAATCGTTAGCACTTTTTCTATACACCCGATGCTGTTTTGCTGTTTTATTGGTGACGTCGTAAAGAGATAAGCGAAATCAGATTATCACTGCACATTGTGTTTGCTTCTATATAATACAGGTATTTATGAGAATAAATGCTAAGGTTTTCCATCCAGAAACCGCCATGTTATTATGAGAGACGCCGTAGTGGAGGACTCCGGAAATTTATACCACCTGGGGTTACCTAACATGCACCCAAATCTAAGCGCACGGGCCTGGAGCATTTTCGCCTCCATCGAAAACATAGCCGCCGCGGTCCGGATTCGATCCCGCGACCTTGTAGTCAGACGTCGAGCAACATATCCAGTAGGCCACCATGGAGGGGTACAATACATATTTCCAATAACATTTATGGCAGCAAGGCTCCTGTCGTTCTCGCACGAAAACTCCAAGTCGGAACGGAATCACTTTGCAGCGGCAAAATTGACAGTGAAACGAGTGATCAGCAACAACAAAAAAAGACTCCTTAGTTTGTTTTTAATTATTGAATTTTTATAGCAGCTGCACGCACTCGGGCAGGTGTGTGTATGCCGTGACAAGTTATGGCCCACGTTTTAGAAACACCAAAACGTATAGACGTAATTTGAGATATTCATAATAAAAATTATTAATGTTCACTCATACAATAATCCATGCATGACAAAACCAATTTTCAGGCAACTCGGCATAACAACCCGACCTGTCGAAATTTTGTGGCGTGGGACCACCAGACTTAAAAAAAATTAGGTGACCTAGCTCATCTTCTAAGTAGCATTTTAGTTAATGCATCTTCGCAAAGAACACAGTCCAGCTATCGACTTCAATTCGGAATAATACGGTATGTATAGCCGACAGGCGGCTGGTGTGCACCTTTTTTTAGATACAAAGTACGCAGTAGTCTCAAAGGCGCCACATTAGATCAACATTGAAGTGCACGGTGCCGACGAACGATATTTTTATGGGTTCCATGGATGCACTTCTCATTGTTCATTGTTTCTAAGCCGAGTGTATATGAGAAGCGGCCGTTCCGGAAGCCATCATCCAAGCCACTGCGGCCTTGCTGCTTTCCTTCCAAGTCGCTTCCTCACTCAAACAATTACGAGCCACCTCGACTTGGCAGCCTGTTTCGCTACCTGGGAACAGAAGCGTAAGTAGCACAGAAAGCTTTAGCTGGCCTTGGGGAGGGGTACAAAAATACCGCTTTTTAGAACTGGTGTTGGTGCATGTACACCCTTGCAATTTTAATGCGATAGCAGTTATATGGAGTTTTAAGGTGGGTTCTTGCCGTCGCCGTCACCGTCATGTTCCGTATAAAGTCGAAATCGACAACACTACCCTTCGTCCGCGCGATAAGCACGCGACCACTGGGCGCGATCGTGGTTGAGGAGGAGGAGATGGAACGAACCGGCCACATTCGTCGCACCAAGGGCACACGAAACAACATCGTTTCGCGTGCTAGGCCTGTCGTCGATGGCTGCCTCAAGCAAATAGAAAACTGCCTCGCCCTGCTTTTTTAGGACAAAGGAACATGAAGGGACTCCCCAGAGGTAGGAATGAGGTAATGGGGGGGGGGGGGGGGCTGCTGCGTCGTTTGTGAAGCAACTGTGAACTTTGATTATGATGACGCCGTTGCAAGTACTGGCACGCGCAGCACTATCTCGACTGGTACCAGGAGACGGCCATATACCATTGTACATGCTATCCTCTTCCCGCTTACTTCGTGTTGGGACGAAAGGGCAACACGAAAGTTTCTTCGCTTCCTGGAGCGGCTGTATTCCCTTAAGAAGGGGAACAAAGACAGCGCATGTTTCAGTTTGATTTCTTGTCCCTTACCAGTTCTGCGCTGATAGTTGAAGACGGATTACCAACTACGCCGACCCCGAACGTTGCTTCGCATTCTCTTTAACCTGCGTTTTGAAGAGTTTAGCAATATCGAATCCAAAGCTAGTATCCTTAATTCGTCCAACATTACCATTTGTTGCTCTCGCATTCATTGCTTCACCCTTGACGTGGACACTCGATCTATATGTGGGGTTCAACGTCCCCCAACCATCATATTATCATGAGAGATGCCGTAGTGGAGGTCTCCAGAAATTTCGACACCTGGGATTCTTTAACATGCACCCGAATTTGAGCACGCGGGCCTACAGCATTTTCCCCTCCATCGAAAATGCATCCGCCGCAGCCGTGATTCGATCCTGCGACCTGCGGGTCAACAGCCGAGTACCTTACCTTAGCCACTAGACCACCGCGGCGGGGCCTTGAGGTGAAACTGTGCATTTGTGTTATAATATCAAGGGGAGTGCCAACCTCAGGCTTGTCCAGAATAGTCTAGAAGGCTCTGGCTAGTCCACCCAGAGTCACCTAGACTGTGTGCTAATCTATAGGTGGCTCTGGTCCACCACGTTGAATCAGCAGTAACACGAACGCTGTCCGTGAACCGGACAGGTAGGACCAAACGGGTGTCACAACCCCAAGGAACGGTTTTCAGCACTTCTATAGTAGCGTACCGAGTACTATAAATCGTTAACCACTTTCTCTTTACAAACAGTTACGGTGCTCAGCTGCCGACATTAATGTCGCGGGTTCGATCACGGCCGTGGTGGTCGCATTTAAAGCCGATGAAGAATGATTGAGGCCTTTGTGTACCGGCCGGTGTCAGTGCACCCGGAAGAACACGAGACGGTTGTAATACTCCGGAGCCTTTCTCTTCGACGTCCCTCGCAATCGCATCGTGCTTTTGCGACGTAAAACCGCAGACCTCAGATTACGGTAGTTTCTGATATTGGCGAGAAACAACGAGATCGGCACGATGCGACGATCAGCGTGACACCGGCTTTCTGAACGTGTGAGCTCACAGATAATGAGTGCATATGTATACTTGTAAGCCATTGTTCTTGAATTCATCTCTAGACGCAGGCCGCAGGATTTACTCCCCCACGGGTCGGTCAAAAAGAATGTAAGAAAAAGGAAAAATGTATCATCAAGGCGCATATTTTGATGACTTCTTGCGGAATGGCGATGGTTCTTGCAGTTTTGTGGGGTTTTTTTTAGGCAAGATGGCTTGTATCATGTGTCCATTTTTGTAGTCTATATATGTGTTACACCTTCAATAAAATTTCAGTTGCGAGTGTGCACTTGTGTTATTGATCTCTCCTTCAGTCCGTGTCACGTACCGCACCCAACTTCTGTCTTCCACAATGAACCACTACCAACTATAGCCCAAAAGGCTGTTTTGCTACATTGCAAGAGCTTGAAGGGGGGAGGGGGTACTACTGCAATCGGGCTTCTGCTTAGAGGACCGGAGCCAGCCAGAGTCTCGGGGATATGTCGACGAGAGGAGCCCGGAGCTGTTAATAGTAACTTTTAATTACAATATTTACAGGTAGCGTGGTTTATGATGGGGTTAGCATCATGGAAGCTTTCGATGGAAGCATGATGGGAGCTTCTGGGAGCTTGTGAGAGGCTGTCAGGAGCGCCTCGGCGCTCGCACTTCATGTTCTGGCCTTCCCAGGATTCCCTGCATGAAACACAATGGAGACCAGGACAGTCCAATGAAAATGGCCATATTCACCTCCACCCCCGAAAGGGAAAGGTGAAACGCCGCCTCCTTTCTGACCAAGGAAAGAGGAAAGAAGCACACCCAGTTCGTCCCATGGCGAGGGAAGTCTTACGTACGGAAGTCAATTTCGTAGTCTGTTGCAGTCATGGGTATGTTGGCGCCAGGCAGACCACAAATTGTGGAAACAGCGGCATCAAGGTGCCACAGAAAACGTGGGAAAGGCATCCGCAGACAGTTGGCAGACCCTGGGCCCTTTGCCCGGGGCACCTGGACGACAAAGCAAGCCGCCTCGACGGCCAACAACTATTCCTAATCCGTCAGCCGGTCAGGCGTCTTCAAAGAGTTTTACGAGTGGCGCTGACGGCCTGGGATAACTAGAAGAATGATTTCTCTGTTGTCGCCGCTATTCGTGCATCTCTGGGAGCGCTGACTCGGGAAGAAACCAGGATAAGCCCAGCCTCAATGTCGCGTGCGTCAAAGCGGTGTCAAGCCAGACAGGCCGATCATAACAGTACGTACACATTGACAGCTGAAACTACCATCGAATAGCAAAAGCTTGCTCATATCTCATGCACGAGTCATTTCCGAAGAAACACCGGGGCCAGGATTTCACAACACGTCAATACCGTTTTCCAAAACGAGCAAAATCTGCACGCTGATTCTGAAATGATGTCTTTGTTTCACGGTTATACGCCTCAACACATGGTGACCACATGGCGTGCCTCACGAAAACAATGCTTTAGACCAGCCATGCGTGTGCAGCTGACCGATGTACTTATCGCGAAAATGCCCGCGTCTTTGAGACCTTTGGGCAGCAAACAGCGTAGCAGATGGTCGCACCAGTGTGCTCATCGCACTTGCGAATCATATACGGAAAACCTTGCAACATCCCACCTATACTAATGATAATATGCGAACTTCTACGCTCCATAACCACGACGCGATTGTGCGAGAGGCCATAGTGCAGGCGGCTCCGGAATTCGATTTCCCGGTGTTCCTTACCGTGCACTGAAATCGCACAATACACGAGCCTGTATACCGTTTCACCATCTATCGAAATGCGACCACCACGGCCGGAGTCGAACCTGTGAACTTCGCGTCAGCAGCCGAGCACCCTAACCGCTACAGCTCCGCGCCAGACTTTCGCGTATATTATGTACTACAATACCAACGGGTCATCGCTGATGCGTTGATTGATTGATCGACTGATTGATTGATTGATTGATTGATTGATTGATTGATTGATTGACGGGTAGGTTACTGGGACGTCGGGACCACCAGGCTGAGCTGCGATTATTAAAGAAAAGATTGGAGGACCCTTAAGCTTCCCCTTTAAGAGTTGAACGCGATAGCGACACTTCGTTCCTTCTGCGCATACTTCAAACACTTGGTGCATGAAATCTTTTCAAACTTGCTACCCACACACTACGTGACCCTAAGGCTGCAGTAGCGCGTGTAACGTTTGTAGTGGTTGACTGGCATTAAACTATGAAGTCGTTACGGTAATTCCATGCACTTGAACCACGCATTATAACGGCAATATTTTCAAGTTGCACGGTGAAGCGTGTATACAAGAAGCGCGTGTTTGTAAAGTATGAGAGTTACTTTCACTGCATTTCCAAGCAGAGTTGGGTATTTTCACTGTATTCACTGTATTATTTCGTGCACGGAGAGTGTGGATACGTCCTGCAGCGAAACATTTTTCTTTGGGCTGCACACTTCCACTCTCTGAATGAAGACGTGGCTCAATTAAAAATCAATGTATGTGCCCTGGACAGTTAGTTGTAGGCTTTGCAATCAACCTGAGGTGATAGAGCATTGTTTGAATCATTTTCGCAACGCATTTTATTTTCGGGACATTCTAAAACGAACAATCGGAAAAGAGCCAGACCGACAATACTCCGCACGATCATTCTACGTTGTTGGGACTTTATTCACTATGGAAAACTTCGCATGATCGATAGACACGCCGAGCCACCACGGTCGACGAGATCTGCATGCCTTCCGAGAAGTTGCTCAAGTGCGCAGTGTTGTTGAGACTTTTGACCCCGTTCCGGAGTGGCTTCCCGTTCTCGACGCTTGTGTGTGCTTGCCTGACTTCTGATCAATTATGTTGTGCGTTGTTCACGATTACTGGTATCGATTCTACGCATTAAAGAAAAAAAAGCAGAGCCTTGACTGCGTGGCAGAAGATCCGCTTGCCACGTAAACTGCCCGTGGGTGCGATGTCCCATCAGCCACAGATTTTTTTAATTATTTTATTTGCACCTTTCTCGATTTTTCTATGACACAAAGAAGATGATTTCTCGCTCACAACCAACGACGCCGATACCGTCATCGAAATTTCCGAGAAACGAGTTCTGTAACGCTCTCGCGTTAAAATTGAACAAGTGGATGGACATACACTTCTCTGATACCGGTTTTTATTACGAGAAGAGGAATGGAAAGAAGCTTAATTCTTTTTCGTTTATTTTTTATTTCGCTTGGACAACTATACCATGACAGGGAAAGCACAGACGATGTTATCTGCAGGTTTAAACGGGACTGGAACTATCATGGGACGAACTAAAAATACGTTCGACCCTTCTCGGAACTGTCGTTCGAGTGAAGATAATCTTCAAGTTGTGTTTCTTGTGTTCATAAGATGCGGACTATCTAATGAAAAGTTATGAAGAAGGAAAGGCTACTAAAGGAACATATTACCAATACTTTGTTTGAATTTCGAAAATATAATTGTTTTTGCGAAAGATGAAAAAATACAAGAATCGATAAATGCAATACGAAACGCAATCCTTGGCATCAAGCTATAGTTTGGCCCTCAGGTTCGATTCATACATAAAAATTTAGATATACACATGTACCAAATATCAATCTTAACAGTTTTTTATATAAGTTTTTCTTTCTATATGCAGGCAGCTGGCAATCAACCGTTTCCTCTTTGAACGAATCGTAGGCAACCGCCGAAGCCCTTTCGATTCCAAGGCATACAGCAGCGTCCCTTAAAACTCTCCTCCACGAAAGATGGCTCAGATTCCAGGTGTTCCCTCAAATCTGACAATGCAGCAGCGGATGGTGGTCGCCCAAGCGCGAAGCGAATACGGATTTCACCTTATATTCAACGTAAGTGGATCCCTTTGTCGCTGCAGCCTCGGTTACGACACGCTTCCTTCACAACGGTTCATGACAGCGATAAGCATGATGATAGTTATAGCGCGAGAACAAAACGACGACACAGAGACAAGATGGACACGAAAGACACGTCCTTCTTGTCTCTGTGTCGCCGTTTTGTTTTCGCGCTATAACTATCATCATGCCATACCAACTAGCCCAAGCTGCCACACTTCTAAGCGATAAGCAGTCACAGCGGTAATCGTTTCTGTGGCCGATAGCAAAACGTCTTCATCGTAAAGCCACCACCATCGTTGCGCCTCTGCCGAGACAGCACAATGGGGCAAATGCTATGGTCGTTCGTACGCGGAACGTTAAGGAGCCCTAACATCATTGTGCGCACTGGCGCACGAGCGGGTTTGTCACGTGGTATTTTTTTGTATTTCTTAGGCATTTGTAATTAGCAGATAAACACTAATACCTAACAGATATAAAGTTCGAAACTGTCTATGTCTAATCGGACGTTTTGCAAACCGATCTACAACTTTCTCATTGGAATATTTTATAGATATTCGTTTCTTGAAAAGTTAGTTAATTAGACATATCTAATTAAACAATATCTGAGAACACAAAAATTGTCTGACTAACTCCAGGCAACGGTGAGCAACATGCACGTGGTCGCGTCTTAATTGCTTGGGCCGGCATATTTTTAAGCTCTGGCTAAAGTTACCTGGGATACCCTGTATGAACGAACTTATTGTCGATTTCGCCTTTTTCTTCTCTTGGTATCACAGGAACCATTGAATGCGCGCGATAAGGATTTCAGAATGGAGCTTCAAAAGAAGTGCCAAAAGGGATCCAAAATCACGGTCGTGTGTGCAATCTTAAAAGAGTAAGTGTCACCACCGATTCTCCAGCAACTATTGAAGCAAGCGCCACTCACCGACGACTAAGGGTGAATGGTATAGCCCGTACTATATCCTCAAATAGTACAGTTTATTATTGATGTCTCGCTACTTCTCACTCTTTACCAGAACAAATATTCTAAGTTGAAAATAGAAGACATGCGCACCTTGCAGTAGTGGCGAAACGCTGGAACAATCAGCAGACCAACTAGGTTTTTTGTTAGCAAGTTATTGATTGATTGATTTGTGGGGTTTAACGTCCCAAAACCACCATATGATTATGAGAGACGCCGTAGTGGAGGGCTCCGGAAATTTAGACCACCTGGGGTTCTTTAACGTGCACCCAAATCTGAGCACACGGGCCTACATTTGTTAGCAAGTTACAGAAATACATCACGCCAATACGGTATGGTATTACAACGCCACTCCGCCTTCCTGCATGTCGTTGACCTTTTACCCAGTGAAGGCACCCAAGAAAACACAAGATCTGTTTGAAAAATTAATGTCGGGTGGTCACGCCTCGTTGTGGCTTGTCAGCCTACGCATTGTTAACGAAGGACCTGTCGTTCGGGGGACGCACTGTCACTGGAAAGGAGGAGCGCTACCGCAATGCCTTATCGTAATTGCGTACCGCATTTACCTATTGCAAAAAGGCCCTGGTGCTCAACCTAGCCGAGTTTTGCTATTCATGCCAAGCTCATGCAAGAGACGCTACGTTCTTTCCAGTAGGACCAAGTATTGTTAGATTTGGATAGAGATGTCATGTGACTATCTGTCACGTGATGTTAATAACAACATCTGAGATTTTACGTCCCAAAACCATTCTATGATTACGAGTAATGCCGTAGTGGAGGGCCCAAATTGACCATATCGTGTTTTTCAACGTGCACTCATAGGTGAGAGAGCGCTGGGTTCCCATTCACGGGAGGGGGGGTGGAGGCAAAGGTTTGTCTCAACGTCTTCCGTCCCTGTGATGTCAGCGTACGGGGCTGACTCTTCCCCCTCTCCCTTCCCCATTGCTGCTCTTCCTCCCTATTATGTCAATGTGTGGGGCCGACTTTACGCCTCTCATCCTCTTAAGTGACTAACCCCCGTATTCAGAAACGCTCCTCGTCTCGAATTCCATCCTTCACGTGACTGAGTTGAGCACTGCGCCGCTGCTCGACTAAAATCGACGCTGCGCTTCTCGAGAATCGCTGCAGAATATTGTCGATATGCAGTGACTTGGTCGGCCAAGAGACGGCGCTCCCATCGACTTTTTTCAAGTCGAGGAGAGCCCTTGAGTGAAGGAGCGTTTGTGAATACGGGGGTAAGGCGCTTCCCCCTCCCCCTCCCCCCCGTGCAAACGCCCATGTGTGCACCAGCATCGCAGGTCTGGCATCTCGCCTCCCATCGAAATGTGATCGCCGTGGCGTTCTTACGGACAGCAATTTTATGAACAGTCTAGGCGAGTTTGTGTCGTCGCCGTCATGTCCCGAATAAAGTACGAATCGATAACAGTCTCCAGCACATCCTACGTTCTTCCCGCGGGGCGACGAACGCGGCTGGAAGCGGATATCAAACGAGCCGGCTCATCTCCATCACTCGGAGGTCGTATACGATAAGATCCGCCGCGTACTAGAATTTCTGTCGAATGTTCAAGCCGAGAGGCGAAGCTGAGCATGACAAGACGAGAGTGGGAGATGGGCTGCTCGAGCGCCAACTGTGAATTTTGATTTTACGGGCGCGGTCACAATCGTCGGTGCCCGCGTGCATGGCGCACGCACCGATGCCACGAACTCGAAACAGTCGGCGCATCACGTAATCACCTATTGTAGACGAAAAAAAAAAACAGAGACCTTACAGAAGCAGTAATAAACGCGCCTGGGAGATCGCGACGTGCTGCACAATTAACTGCGACATGTCTACGGCGTTAGCGCTGACATGAAATTGCGTGAACCTCGACGCATACTCATAGTGGATGAGGGACTCGCCACTTACCCCGCAAAGTCGAGTCGAAAACGGCGGCCTGAAGTTCTTCCTTCCCTTTTTGTGTGACCAACTAAGTCTGTCGTCGCAGCTCGTTGCGCTAACAGGACTGAAAGAGCTTCCTGCCCCCGCTAGACTGGTTCTGGCCTCAGATCACGCAGGAGCCGGTGGTCATGGCAACCAATAGCGACGTCAAACGCCTGTTCGAAGAATTTCACCGTTCACGGCAAAACGCGCACGTAATGACAAGCGCGTATCAATGAAACACATGATCTGTTACACCAGTGAGTCCACGCATCCCGAGCAAAGATGACAGCCGCGAGTGACTGAAAACTAACTAACGCTGCGCGCGGTCCCACGTGACGGTAGCTGGCCAATACCGACGCGGCGGCAGCCTCAGCAGAGAGCGCGGAGAATAAAGAGAAGCCGAACACACGTTTTTTTTTTTTAGGGGCGAAGCTCCTTAGGGCGTGGGCTGTGCGTCCCCTGTAGCCTGTATGTAGCCACCTCTAGTTTAGTTCTTGCAGTGTTCACTAGATGGCGGTACCGTCCCCTGTATCTAGCCACCTCTAGTTTAGTTCTTGCAGTGTTCACTAGATGGCGGTACCGTCTCCTGTATGTAGCCACCTCTCGTTTAGTTCTTGTAGTGTTTACTAGATGGTGGTACTTGTAGCTGATGATGAAGAGATGCAAGATGTTATAAACTAGAAAGCGGTACTTGTAGTTGATGAAAGACGCGAGATCTTATAAAATAGGAATGATGTCACATATGGCGCGTGTCATTGGTTGAAGGCAATCGTTCGATTTAGTGCGGGGACGTACGCTAGGGGGAGCAATGTAATAAAATCGAGTGGGCGAAATGTACAGAGGATTCGTGGTTTACCAGGTTTACCTCCGGAGCTTCGCCCACTCATCATCATTCACTTCGTGGATATGGCGGAATTTTTCACGTACGCCGCTATCTGACGAAGTTCCAGGGCATTTTACCCGCGAGAGAAAGCAGCACCCTTATAATACGCTTACTACAAGCCACCGCTTCGCCTTTTATCAGTTGCCAGAGGCAAGCGTTTCGCCTTATATGGTATCGCACTTTAGCAAGATTACAGATCGGACGCCAATACGCGTTGCAATCTTGCAGGGATTCATTCCGCTTGGTTATGCGCCACTATTTTCATCTAGATGTCGTGGCCCATGCATGGTCGTCATCCATGACGTGGCAGGAGCGCTGTTCTGATTACGGCCTGATTCTGTAAGACCAAAGCGGCGTGTTTCTTTCGCTATGAAATGCAGACCGGCGATCCATATTTTTAGGGCCGAAGCTCATCATGGCGTGGCTTGTGCATCCCTCGTTGTAGTGCGTAACCATCGGTGGCACATACCCAAAAAAGCGGTCTTTAGAATGTCCGCTGGATGGCGGCACTTGTATATGATGAATACATGATGAAAAGATGTGAAATGGCGGTACTTGAAGTGTTCACTAGAGAGACGGACAGACGGACATACATATAGACATATGGAATGGTGGAAGCACCTAAGGAGAAACAGACAGAGGGGCGGACGCACAGGCGACCGCACGAACAGACTCATGGACGGGCGGACAGACAGACGAACAAACGGACGCAGGGGCGAACGCACCGACAGATGGACGCACCGATGGTCACATGGATAGATGGACAGACAGAGGGACGCAAACAAGAACTAATGGACGGACGGACCGACGAGCACTTCGCCCCACCAATCATCATTCACTCCGTTGATATGCTGTGATTTTTTTTCTTTACTTGACCTCGCAGTGAGCCTGTTTGAGTGCGGAGCTTTCTGAATCGCGCGACATTCACTGTAACTTTTCATGATTCATGGGTTTTTCGTACCAATGTCAAAAAAATAATAAGCGCGCAATTAGTACGTTGCTGAAACTAGCGCGCTTAGGTGTCATTCGAACATGCCTGCATACGCCTCATTGACACTTTCATAATTTAGTGAGCACTTTTGTAGCTACAAATATAATTATGACTAATTATTTAAGCCCCATTTACTAAAGAGTTAGTGGTGGCTGCTCCAGTGTACTATAGGAACACTGTAAACTAGATTTGGCTCGCTGAACAACGCCTTTCCCCCTTTTCCCCTTTTTCTTTAAAATCGTGCAGCTGAACCGCAAGCCGAAACTGCTCGAAGAAAATAGATATTCGTATTATTTCCTATATATATATATATATATATATATATATATATATATATATATATATATATATATATATATATATATATATATATATATATATATATATATATATATATACCTTGAAGTACAACGGTTCAGCTGACACTTTATTCAAGCAACAGCAAGATGGCGCCGATGATGAAGAAGAACGGGCGTAGACTGATGATGATTATTGACAGATGAGGAAGATGACGTCCAATGAATTCTTACACTAATTTCGCCCGTCGACGGAAGCGGCCAGCCTGGCCGCGAATTACGCTGGGGAACGCATACGATAGGGCTTGAGACGCGAAACGTGCACAATCTCTGTCCCGCGGCAGCGTTGGTCAGTGGGGACATGAACAGGTGCGACAAGGTAGTTCACCGGTGAGGTCTGTTCGACAACTTTGTAGGGGCCAATATAGCGTGACTCAAGCTTCTCGCATAAGCCAGGCGTTCGCGCAGGGGTCCAAAGAAGTACGTCGTCGCCAGGGCGGTAGAGAACGACGCGGTGAGTGGCATCGTAACGATGTTTGCGATCTTCTTGGCTAGCTTCGGTGTTTACACGGGCAAGACGACGGCATCGAGCAACACGGGACTGAAACTGGTCGCAAACGAATGGTGAAGAGTTGACGGGGCCAGAAAAGAATGAAACGTCGAGTGGTGATGTCGGTTGGCGTCCGTATACTAGGAAAAATGGAGAATAGCCTGTGGTTCGTTGAACTGACGTATTATATGCATACGTGACAAAGGGAAGTATGGCATCCCAATTGCGATGGTCCGGTCGGATATACATGGACAGCATGTCACACAGCGTGCGATGAAATCTTTCCGTTAAGCCATTGGTTTGCGGGAGATAGCTAGATGTTGTTTTATGAACTGTTTTTGATGCTTGAAGAACTTCTCTGAGCGTGCTTGAAAGAAATGCCTTGCCCCGGTCGCTCAAAAGAACACGAGGGGCTCCGTGACGTAGGTAAATAGCACGCAAAAAGAAAGTTGCTACTTCCGAAGCAGTTCCTGGAGTGATCGAGGCCGTCTCAGCGTACCGGGTCAAGTGATCAACGGCGGTGACGATCCATCTCTTGCCGTCTGATGTAGTTGGGAGGGGCCCAAAGAGGTCAATTCCAACGATGGAGAACGGCTCTGATGGACAAGGAAGTGGTTGTAGGGTCCCGACTGGAGCAGTTGTGGGCCGCTTGCGGTGTTGGCAAAGTGCGCACGAGGCGATATTTTTAGCTACCGCCGTGGAAAGACCTGACCAGAAGAATCGACTGCGGATGCGCTCGTATGTTTTGTACTAACCCAAGTGTCCTGACGTCGGGTCGTCGTGGGAAGCGCGCAGAACTTCAGTGCGTAGTGCGCGTGCTACGACGGGAACCCATCGGTGGCCTTCCGGGTAGAAAATGTATTGATATAGCACATCGTCCTTCAACTTGATTAATCGGAGTTGTTTCCGGAGCCTGGCATTAGGGGAAGATGAAGCGCCGGTAAGCAGACCGATGATGTCAGTGCAGTAAGAATCGGCTCACTGGTGAGTAGTAAGCACTGACGGACGGGTGGATGAAGGTAGGGAAAAAATGGCTGATATCGACGAGGCGTCCTCCGTATAGCCAATTTGACAAGGGGATGTGACGTGCGCCGAAAACTGCGGCAAAGGGCACCGTGACAAAGCGTTGGCATCTTGATGTTGTCCCTCAGTCTTGTAGATGACGTCAAAGTCATAAGATTGTAATCGGAGAATCCAGCGGCCAAGTCGTCCCGACAAGTTTTTGATTGTGGACAACCAGCAAAGAGCATGGTGGTCTGTCACAACAGTAAAATGTCGACCATGTAGGTACGGACGAAATTTTTGGATGGACCAGACAACAGCCAAGCACTCTTGTTCGGTTATCGAGTACCTCTTCTCTGCAGAGGTCAGAGTGCGGCTTGCATGCGCGATAACTTTCTCGCGAAAGGCATGGTCGCGCTGGAGGAGTACGGCGCCGATTCCTTGTCCACTAGCGTCAGTGTGTAATATCGTAGGTGCCCTGTCATCGAAATAACCAAGCACCGGTGTGGATGTCAGTGCCTGCTTGAGTTCTTGAAGTGAGGCCTCGCATTAATCATTCCAATCGAAGGAACCGGTACTGGCAAGGAGCTTGTGGAGAGGAGCGGCAATAGTGGCAAAGTTGCGAATGAAACGACCAAAGTACGATGCGAGTCCAAGGAAACTGCGTAGTTCTTTGGTGCGAAAGGGTCGCAGAAAGTTGAGTACTGCGGAAATTTTGTCAGGATCGGGCTGGATGCCATCTTTACTAACGAGATGTCCTAGAACTTATATAGCTGTGTTGCCAAAATGACACTTCTTTGTGTTTAGTTGAAGTCCAGCATTGGAGAGACATGTGAGCACTTGATCTAGGCGTCGCAGATGATCAGCAAAAGTGGAAGAAAATACGACGATATCATCGAGGTAGCATAGACAAGTTTTCCACTTGAGGCCACGAAGAACAGTGTCGATCATCCTCTCAAAGGTGGCGGGAGCATTACATAGGCCGAATGGCATTACGTTAAACTCGTAAAGACCGTCCGGCGTAGAAAAGGTGGTCTTTTCTTTGTCTGCTTCGTCCATCGGTATTTGCCAATACCCGGACCGAAGGTCAAGGGTGGAGAAGTATTGGGCGCCTTGCAGTGAGTCAAGTGCATCATCTATACGGGGCATCGGATATACATCCTTTCGGGTAATCTTGTTGAGCGCACGGTAATCAACACAAAATCGTACCGATCCATCCTTCTTTTGCACCAACACAACGGGTGATGACTAAGAACTGGTAGAGGGTCGTATGATGTTTCTTTTTAGCATATCGGTCACGTTCTCCTCGATGATTTTGCGCTCGGCCAAAGAGACTCGGTAGGGACGACGGCGTACATCAGTCTGACCGTCAGTGTCGATGCGATGATGCGCAACTGTGGTCTGTCCTAGTGCCGAAGCCTTGGCGTCGAACGATGCCTGGTGTTTCGTTAGAAAATTTAGCAACGCCTCACGTTGAGAAGCAGAAAGGTCAGGATTTATCCCGGGAGAAAAGGAGGAGGAAGTAACAGACTGGTCCTGTTGTGGCTGAGCTGTCCAGGCGTCAAGAGAGACCAAAGATACCGGTTGGGTATCCACATAACATGACACTTCACAACCTTGGGGTAGAAGGACAGGCTCTGGGGTAGGGTTCAGGCCAAGGATTATCGCAGCACTGTCTTTGAACCGCACCAGGCTGGAGGGGACTACTACGCCGCGAGCTAGACAGCTGCTGGAAGGGGTGATAAGGACGTCACCATTGGCAATATTCGGAGAAGTGATGGTGATGAGTTGCTCCTGACCCGGGAGCAGTATGGATTCGGAAGCTGTGAAGAAACGCAATGGTTTTTCGTCGACGTGTTCGCTGCAGTGATCGGTCTCGGTCATTTCGACTACACGTTGACGGCAAAAAATTAATGCAGATGCTGATGAGAGAAAGTCCCAACCTAAAATTAGTTCATGAGCACATGAAATTAAGACAACGAAGGTGATGTGATGACGAATACCATCAATGAAGACACGCGCTGTACATTGGGCCGATGGTCTAATTATTGCTCCATTGGCCCCAATCAAAGATAATCCAAGGTAGGGTGTCTTCACTTTCCGCAATCGAGAACACAAGTCGGCACGCATAACTGAAATAGTTGCTCCCGTGTCCACCAAAGCCAACACCCGCACACCTTGCACAGTTACCAATAACATGTTTGACGGTCGTTTAGGAGGACTTGGGTCATTTCGCCGCGATGCAGTTTTCCCTCCAAAAACTGCACTGTTTAGTTTTCCGATCGCTGGGCAGCCAGTTGAGAGACAGGCCGAAGTGGTGAAACAGAGCGTCGGAGTGGCGAAGGGGAGCGTGGTCGGGATGCACGGGTATTGTTGGTTGTGTTGGAAATGCGCACAGGAGACGGTGATCGGTGGTTGGAACGACTGTCGGCATAACGGTAGTAACCTCGAGCACATGTGTCGTCTCGTTCAAAAGCGGCATACCCACGACGTTCATCTTGCTGCCGACGTCGACAGACCCGGGAAATGTGTCCTCGAATTCCACAGTAGTAGCAAATAGGCCGTGGGGCCCGCCAGGAAGAATGGTAGGTTGGGTTTGGTGGACGGGCGACTAGAGGTGCGAGATGTTCATGGTCAGGCACAGGCGGTGGTACTTGAGACGGCGAGGGTTGCATTGAAGCGATCTGTGCATACGAAGCGGGTTGGGGCATAGTGGAACACGGTGGGTACTTTGAAACGTTGACATTTCTTCCCTAATAATGCCACGCAGATCGCTAAAGGCGGGTTGAGCGGGAACGTTGTTAGAAGGAGGTAAACTGTAGGCTTGCAACTCCTCACGAATTATGGCTCGAATGATGGATCGGAGCTCCATGCTAATCGCCAGGGGGTTCTCAGAGAATTCGGGTCGCAGGCGGATTGACTGCAAGGTATCAAGACGCTGGCATACAGAGACGACGTTGGAAACCGTCGAAGGGTTGTGCGCGACGAGGGCGTTGAAAGCGGCAGGTCAGAAGGTACCGGACACGATCAGCTTCTGGCATGGTGTCGTCGATACGGCGGCAAAGTGCAAGCACATCCTCAATATAGGAAGTGTAGGACTCACCGCAATGTTGAACGCGTTCTGCCAGTTTCTTGCGAGCAACTTCCGAACGGACGGTCGGTGTGCTGAAAATGCGTCGGAGCTGGTCTTTGAAGGAAGACCAATCGCGGAAGTCGCTCTCATGATTCAGGAACCACGTCTTGGCAACCTGAGAGACGTAAAACTGGACGCGTCCCAATTTCGATGCCTCGTTCCAGTTGTTGTAGACACCTACACAGTCATAGTTGTCGAGCCAGTCTTCGACATCTTCGCCAGGCAGACCGGAGAAGATTGGAGGCTCCCGAGGGGGGTTGTTGACCGGGCTAGGGTTGGCGGCTGGTGGTTGCGCAGGCGGGTGGTTCGGTTGGGCTTGCTCTTGTGCCATGGTGCTCTGCTGGCGTAAACGACGTCCCGAACGGAGCTCCAGGAGTTGGCTTTGGATGGAGAGAGGTCGAAGAGATCGGGAAGCACCTTCCACCACTTGAAATACAACGGTTCAGCTGACGCTTTATTCAAGCAACAGCAAGATGGCGCCGATGATGATTATTGACAGATGAGGAAGATGACGTCCAATGAATTCTTACTATATATATATATATATATATATATATATATATATATATATATATATATATATATATATATATAAACTTTCGAAGTTTTTGTAAGATAGATAGATAGATAGATAGATAGATAGATAGATAGATAGATAGATAGATAGATAGATAGATAGATAAACTCCTGTAAACAAACAGTTTGCGTTGTTGCGCTCTGACACAGACTCGATCCGTACACTGATTTTTTACCCCTCTTTGGCGCAAATCATGTTAACCGATGCGCGAATACTCAGTCAAAAGGCTTAAGCCGCGCGCCTTCGCTTTCTTACAGCAGCTTCATGGAGATCTGCTACGAGGCGTTGGATGATAGCAACAAGTACTTCTACTGGCGTCGGGATCCAGTAGACTTCAAGCTACACGTTGGCAGCAAGCACCTTCAGTACGACACCCACCACCGTGCCGACTTGAAATTGTCATCCAACAAGATCGACGCCGGTACTATGCACGTCATGCAACTGGAGTGGAAGCCCGACGACAATATCCAGGTACACCCGTGTATATGCTCTTCCTTGGAATCAATATCAGGCAGCTGTACAGTTGTAAAAGGGGCCATGGCGCACCTACGATTTCCAGTCATAATCCGTTTTACCCGGGTTGTGCATTCTCAAACATGCTGGCGAGAGGTTTCGGTCGAGAGCTTAATGTATAACTGAATATTTTTATAAACATGAGACTGGCCTGTGAGTCAGGCAACACTGGCATATTTACTAGCCGTGAGGTAACATGCTGCTTGCTGTAGAGTAAAAACAATAGCTCCCCCCCCCCCAGAAAGCATAGATCTGTCATCACCCCCAACACCTCCCTTCAGCGCCTGTTCATGTTTACTATGAGAGGGTAGGACCTCTGAGTGGGGCCATTGTGAACAAATATTAACATTATTTATGCTGTGACAGGTTTCTTATAATGGGATTCCTAATAATACTAAAACAGAAAAGGGTCAAAAGAGTACCCTGCTCCTTTACCGGTCTAACTTCAAGCGAGCACCCTCCCTAAAATGAGTGACTATCCGGCCATGCTTGCTGTGCGAGCGTCTGCACTCCGGCGTACGATTTTGTTCGGCGATCAGTTGCGCATGTCAATCGAGCTATTTCAACCGTCAGAGGACGGGAAAAGATTCTTTTACTAGCGTCGCGAGTGTTGGCAACAAGCATCTTCAGTATATACGACGGCCACCTCCATTACAAGTCGAATCTGTTATCGAATGAGTTCGACGCCGGTGCGATGCACGTCACGCATGATACAGCTGGAGTGGTGGTCCGACGCCAGTATCTAAGTATGTGTGTGCACATCGTCCTGCAGAAAAGCGATATGAAACTGCTGCGGAGTAGATTGGCCAATCCGAAACAATCCTCCTTTAGCGGGAGCATATATCCGACCGTAGCAGTAGTATATCTCCGCTGATGTCCAGCCTGTAGAACATACGTAGAGATTCTACAATCCTGTCAGCAAAAGGTCACAAAAATTTCTTCTTCTGAGAAGATACCCGACGACCACCGCAAGCCATGAAAATTCGAGTTAGAAACCTACCATTCCGATTGTAATGTCCGTTTTGTTCGTGCAGAACTGTTTGTTCACATACACTGAATGCGCTGAAGCGATCAAAGAGAAATCAATCAAAGTGGCAAAAAAAGAGTCCACATTACAGCGGTATTTCAATTTTGTATTCTTATTCAAGTCGACCTTGAATATCCATACTGCTGGCAGCTAAGAAGATATACTCATGAATAACAAAAATTATAAGCATCCCTAAAGCTCCGTCTTATAGCACGTTTTTTTTCTCCATTCTTTAACCAGGCGTGGACACGGTTTGGACAATATATCCTTTCATAAAACGGATTACATCTCTTATGTGCTGGCTGGGACATACAATTCAGATCTGATATTTCGCGTGTATGGACCAATCGAGAATACATATATATGTTTACTTTACAGCCGTCATCACTGTTCCTTCTTCACGAAGTGTGCCAGAAAGACTATAGAGATACGCGTCTGTAGATAAAATTGCACTCTTTTTTGTATTTTCAAAAGATGGTGAGGTGCCCGTTATGTGATCTATTCGGGTAGGGTTCGATTTGGTTTTGGAAAGGTTCCGCTCCGTTTTTACGCATTAGCATTAGTGGAAGGAGAAATTAAATCGTCATTCACGTGAGTGCCTCATATGCTTTTTTTACAATATCGCAGTTTTACCTCAACGGCACCGCTTTGGTCACTGATAAGGTCTCCGGCAGCATGCTGAAGGACTGCGCTCGCCTCGTGTCCGGCACAGACACCTTGCAGGACACCTCCAAACTGATGCGCAGCTTCATAGCCTACGAAGTTCATCACACGTCTACGAACAAGATGACCCTCACAGATCTGGTTCGTATTCGGCTGGATATGCGAGTACTTTTGTGTTATTATTATTATTATTATTATTATTATTATTATTATTATTATTATTGTTGTTGTTGTTGTTGTTGTTGTTGTTGTTGTTGTTGTTGTTGTTGTTGAAATGGCAATGACAGGTTTAACTTCAACACAGGACGAGAGCAATGTGGGCCAGGCAACAAACGCGTGTTAAGGACATCAAAGTCGGAATCGAGAAAAAGAAAATGGACGTGCGCACGCACGCACACACAGACACACGCACATGTGCACACAAACACACGCACGCACGCATACACACACAAACACACGCACCCAGACACAAACACACGCGTGCACACAAACACACAACTTATCATCTGGGGATTTTCCGCGCGAATTCTTGGGTATAAGATTCGATTTATATATATATCGCGTACTTGCGTGATTTGTACGCGCTTTTTAAATGGTCATTTATCTTGTCATTGTTATACTACTGCTGTGAACCTCAAGAGTAATATGGTGTAACTAGGAGTGGTCATCGTTGACCGAAGTGATGTCGGGGCGGGGAACTTTGTCAGACATTGCAGCCTTCAGTCCTCGCCTGACTCTTAACTTACAAAGGGGGAGAAAAAAAACGTTGAATTCAATTCCATTGAATTCATTTCCCATACATCACGCAGTTGCCCCGTGCACGAATGTATTGCATATACTGCTAACTCTTCTTAGTGGAATCAGTTGTCGGGTTTGCTGTCGTGTAACAAACCTGCCTCATTTATTTTCTTTTTTTCATCTTAGAACAACAGTTACGTTCTGCCCGCTCAGTACGTCGTGGGCGCTGGAGGCATCATACGGTTCACCGGAACGTGCCTCATGCGGGAAGGTCCCACGGGAGAGTAAGTAGAATTACGTGTTCGTGGGCTAGTTGGTGCTTGCGGCAAAACGATGATGTAATGCAAAAACGACACAGCGGACGGAACCACACACCAAAAGCGCTACTAACAACATTATTAGAAAGCTAGCGATTCGCAGAATATATGTTCTACGCAAGCGCGAGAGCTCTGCACCCGGCAGGCTACAGGGGGCGCTAGGCAAAGATTACACATCAGTAAGTACGACTCAAGAAACGCATGTTCCGAGGCAAACAAGATAATAGAGGTCTGACTAACGCAATCGCTGATTGACGTGTGGGGTTTCACGTCCCAAAACCACCACATGATTGTGAGATGCCTTAGTGGCGGGCTCCGAAAATTTCGACTATCTGGAGTTCTTGCACCCAAATTTGTGCGTCTACAGCATTTTAGATAGTAGTCAAAAATGCAGCTGCGGCAGCCTGGATTCGATCCCGCGACCTGCGGGTCGGCAGCCGAGTACCTTAGAGACAAACAGCGGTGGTGCTAACGCAATCGCTACCATGTTTTTTTCTTCTTTTTTTTTACAAAAAGCGCTTCTAAATGTCCCCTGCGTGGTTGGAACATATATTCTGTGTCATCAACTCGACCGAGAACTGCTTCGCTGGTAAAATAGGAGGTGGTTTGGGGTCCCTAAAAGCGAACGAGCCTTCGAATATTGTTGTTCTTGGATAATCAATTGCTTGCTTGTTTGTGTCGTTTCTTTTTCGGAGTACAGTATACACTCCAAGTTCACACCCGGCCGCCATCTTTGTTTCTCGCGATGTGTCGTCGCTCTCGCAGGATCCACGTGTCGTACGACGGCAAGCTGGCTGCCGAGCTGAAACAGTTGCAGGAAAACCAGCAGATGACCGTCGTGGTGCGCATACACGCGAACCGCATGGACATAGCGCTGCTCGGAGCCCCGAATCCGACCAAGCCCGTGTCGGTTACCCTGACCAGGAACACCACCGACAAGACCATCAAGCCCATCTCGGTCAGCCGGAACCTGCAAACGCACAACGTGGAAATTGTGAGTGCGCGTACGCTTCGTCTGTCTTTCGATTGTTGTGCTCTTAAAGGTGCCCTAAAGTCGAATAAAAATTTTTGTCAGAGTGAAAGCTGAATGTATGACAACATTTAACACGACAATATTACCAACAGCAGTGCCCTACTTGCCCAGAAATTGAGGTAAATGCGCAAGAAAACATGCGCCGCAGTAGGACATTCTCAAAGTGATCCCGATGACATCAGACGAACCACCTACAATTAATCACTAGTAATCGATCTAGCTGCACTTAATAAAGAACATAACGTGCATCAAGAGACGCTATCAAATGCTACCTGTTCGTTTCTGTTTGATTCATGGAAAAAAGAACCGCCGGACGTTACTGTGGGCGGGATTGGCGTGAGTGGTTCGAAAATTCAATTTTCACGTAGTTGCACTGTACATGTGGTGCCATCTAGCGGGGCGCAGTTGAATAAAAAAACGTCTGCAATCTCGGAGCCAAAGTGGGAAATTGATCAATGGCCGTTGTTGCTGCTGTGGCTCCCGCTGCTTTCAGTTTGCTGCTAGTAGCGTAGTAAAGCTGGGCAACGTTGTGCACGGCAACATAATTGCGTGAGTCGGTCCGGTCGGTCCGCATCCTGAGGCGGGTTTAAGTGGCCCGCATCAGTTTAACGTGATTTTATTTCAGTATAGGCCCTTACTCGGTACAAAAGTAACACTACGAGGTTGCTGGACGGCTATTTCAACAATCAACGTCAACCTATTAGTTGCCTTTAGTGTCCCTTCAAATTAACTTTTGTATCTAGATCTTTTTAACACGAAAGTGTTTTATGCTGTGGTCCACTAAGACTTCTCTGACGTATTTCCGTCACAGAAATGCGCGAGGAAAGCTTTGTGTACCTTCACTGACGTATTTCCGTCACGGAAGTACTTCAGCAAAGTCAAAATGACAAAGAAAACCAGAAGTTTCATAAATATGGATTGCTTGGAAGACGAAATCGTGACCGCTCGTAATGGTAGTAGTAGTAGTAAAATAATAGTAGGCGCCACGCAGTTAAAATAACCAGGGGAGTGAATAAAGAAATTGACAAAAAGAAATGATGATCACGATGATGCTGGAAATGATAATGCTGATGATGCTTTTCTTGGAACAAAACCAAGGAACGAAATTAATTTGTACTCTTATTACTAAAGTTGATTAGAAACTTACATTATCGGAACGAACCAGGGCAAGGCATCCGGCTGCGTAAGCAACAGAGAGCGGCACACTTGGCAGGATTCCAGGGCGGCAGATCACGTAGCGCGGTGTTCACTGGAACGCCATTCCTGAGCCCCCTCTCTTCTTCCGGGTCACGTGATCTCGCTTTCACCGACAGTGTAGGCGCGCGTATTTCGAATGTAGTGGTGGACACTGCGTGATCTCGCAAGCCCATCAGATATACTAAAGGCACGTGCTTAGTTTCGCTGCGCGGTTGTTTTTTATAGTGTGGAAATTGCTGAATATGATTTTGGCCTCACTTTGTAAGATGGCGGCGATCATGTCTTTCGCAGTACACCGGACTTGCCATGGATTCGTGAGACGACTCCTGCGTGCGCCTTGGACGGACACCACCACCGTGCGGCGCGCTCTTTGGTGCAGACTCGGTGGGGTGTACGCGACTCGAGCCCGTACATATGCGTGCATTGTACATAAGTTCTCAAGCGTGGCAGAGCTAGATGAACGGCGTTTAATAAACGATTACTCCACGAAGCGGTGTCCTCTCCTTTCAATTCAACACAAGTCGTGACAGTATCGCCGCAGGGCGAAGCACCGAGTGCGATACCAAGTGAAACGTTATGCGTGGTAAGAATATCAGCTAAGCTCTTTCGATTACGATCTGGCTACAAGACGGCGAAAAAAATAGGAGGAAGCATCACACGGTAATCTTGAACCTTAGTTAAGCAAAACTTAGGAGGGAAATACGACCTGGTGGCGTGATAGACAGGCGCTATACTATTTAGGCGAAATGAATGTAGGGCGAGTTGGTGCTTCATTTGGAGAAAAAGCCTACATAAAGGGGAAAAAACGGGACAGAGGCGCACTATTGGCGAAATCGCTCTGGTTGCGTCTGCTGCTGAGGTCTAGCTCTACCCAGAAGGCTGCACATACTGGTCGGGAGGGCAGGAGATTGACTTGTCGAGGCTAGTGGAGTGACGCTCTCTCCAGGTTCTTTCCTTCATCCATGCCGGAGTCGACAACGACGTGCTGTTCTTGCAATGACGTCATTAATTACGTTTCCGCTCACGTCACGTGACTCTTCGTCAAGCGTTGTCAGCTGGAAGTTCTGCCACTGCGCTCCACAGGATGTTGGAAGCTACCATATTACAGTGGCTAAACACGTCGTGGGTTGGTCGATGAATGACACTCGGAGGCTGCGTGGTATACCAATTACGTTTCAAATGCGAAGCATTTCTTTGCGTACTTCAAGTACTTTTGGCGTATCTATCTATCTATCTATCTATCTATCTATCTATCTATCTATCTATCTATCTATCTATCTATCTATCTATCTATCTATCCGCCTACGTCAGTTTGCTCTCCTGATCACGCCCTTAACCCGGGAGACCAAAATTCGTATGAGAGGGTAAGATGGTTTGACGAACACGGCTCGTTGGTAATGACATGAATAATGTCCTAATCTCGTCACGTACGTCGTCAAAGATAGTGGCACATGCCTACGGGCGTGTATGTGCCACTGGTATGCGGGTATGCTACACAGGTGATTGACACTGATTATATACCAAACTACGGCGAGAACACAAATGGCGTAATTTTAACACATGAGCGATAAGAAAAAGATAAGCTGGCATCGGTTGCGTTGACACAACGATTAAAAAAACATGTGAGGGTCCCAGCAGGAATCGAACCCCAGCATTCTGCGTGGCAACCAAATATTCTACCACGAGAGCTGCACCAGGTCTCGCAACAGCTTTTCAAATCGCATGTAATGCTCGAGAAGCGTCGATTGGGGATGCAGATTGATTGATTGATTAATTCATATGTGGGGTTTACTATTCCAAAACTAGCATATGATTGTGAGAGACGCCGTAGAGGAGGGCTCCGGAAATACCGACCACCTTGGGTTCTAAGGCGCACCCAAATCTGAACACATGGGCCTGCAGCATTTTCACCTCCGTCGAAAATGTAGCAGCCGCCATCGGGATTCGATCCCGAGACCTATGGGTCAGCAGCCGAGTACCTTAGCCCCTAGACCACTGCGGCAGGGCGAGTGGAGATGCAGTGATGGCTATCAAATTTTATGAACATTGCTTATGTACTCCTACGATACAGCCGTCACGTCGGGTTATGATAAACTGTAGTTAAGCACGATGCACTGAATGGACACCCGGACGCGCTGACGGACGCAAAGACGAACAGCGCGGGTGATCACGCATTGTTCTGTTGTATAGTTGATTACACGTAAGGTCGGTTGCTTACACGTATTTGTCGTTTCTTGTTGCGCAGGTGTTCAGTTTTGGTTTGGGTTTTGTGGGACGTAATGGACGACAATTAGGTCGGCCATAAGGAGATGCATCGTTAAAAGCTGGTATCAGCAGCGTTGACCCAACGAACGCATTGAACAAACAAACATCATGGTTCCAGCAAGAATTGAACCCCAGCATTCTGCGTGGCAATCAAGTATTCCACCACACAGCCACGCTAGGTCTCGGAACTGCTTTTCAAATGGATTGTAATGTTCGTGAAACGTCACTTGTGGGTGAAATGTTTGCTATCCAATCTCATAAACAATACATTCGTACTGCTATCATACAGCCAACACGTCGGGTTAACGACGATTGTAATGAAGCGTCATACACTGAAGCTCAGTCATTTGGCAGTGTCCAAGGGCAGCCATCCTCGCTGGCATAAGCGAACATATCAGCTTACCGCTTCTGGTGTTGCTAATACCCATCTTGCTGTTGGCATTGTTACGCAACAGTAAACATGCGACTCTCGAACATATGTCTGTGCATACAACATTCGAACATATCTTTAGCGTCATTTCGTAACGCTTCGCTCAATAAAAATATTATAACACGTTCATTTTTTTTCTCCGCATGCTTCACACAACATCGATTCTCAATGTACGTAATATCTGCCGATTTTGTTTAATCACGATTATGCATTGCAACGATGTAATCGCGCCGAGACAATTGGACGTTTCGTCGCGCGTCGCTTTGTCGTAGTTGTTACTCGTAGTAGTTCTTGTACGTCGAATAGGCACAGTGGAAGGCATGCATGCCGCCCGTCATCAGGCCCATCATCTGGAATATAGAAGAACAAATCAATGCACAACACTGAAACGTAGACGATTCCACGATTTTGTCGCAGACCTAAGGTGCTTCAATATCACTATCGAATATCCAGTCTATGAATTGAGATGTCAAGACGCACGGAATGAAAAGAAATAGATAGATAGATAGATAGATAGATAGATAGATAGATAGATAGATAGATAGATAGATAGATAGATAGATAGATAGATAGATAGATAGATAGATAGATAGATAGATAGATAGATAGATAGATACAGACAGACAGATAGATAGATAGATAGATAGATACGGACGGACGGATGGACAGACAGGCAGACAGACAGACAGACAGACAGACAGATAGATAGATAGATAGATAGATAGATAGATAGATAGATAGATAGATAGATAGATAGATAGATAGATAGATAGATAGATAGATACGGACGGACGGACGGACGGATGGACAGACAGACAGACAGACAGACAGACAGACAGACAGACAGATAGACAGATAGATAGATAGATAGATAGATAGATAGATAGATAGATAGATAGATAGATAGATACGAACGGACGGATGGACAGACAGACAGACAGATAGACAGATAGATAGATAGATAGATAGATAGATAGATAGATAGATAGATAGATAGATAGATAGATAGATACGAACGGACGGATGGACAGACAGACAGACAGACAGATAGACAGATAGATAGATAGATAGATAGATAGATAGATAGATAGATAGATAGATAGATAGATAGATAGATAGATAGATAGATAGATAGATAGATACGGACGGATGGATCGACAGACAGACAGATAGATAGATGGATGGATAGATAGATAGATAGATAGATAGATAGATAGATAGATAGATAGATAGATAGATAGATAGATAGATAGATAGATAGATAGATAGATAGATAGATAGATAGATAGATAGATAGATAGATAGATAGATAGATAGATAGATAGATAGATAGATAGATAGATAGATAGATAGACAGACAGACAGACAGACAGACAGACAGACAGACAGACAGACAGACAGACAGACAGACAGACAGACATGTGTGGCACAACGTATGGCCACGTTTCGGGAAAAGCCAATTGAACAGCGGTGAACGTATACATACCGGAGTCAAGCCCGCGTCATGCGATTCTCGGACGATCATAAGGCAGTTGAATATGTAGAGGACGGCACCCGTGCCTTCGTATATCACGTACTGCAAGCCGCAATGAAAGATGGGCTTTACACGAAAGTCACAGTTTCACCATATTTCCAAATGTATTACTGCGGTAGCAACAAATCGGAGTGATCTACGCTGCCAGGCCAGCACCTAACTACACTAGGCAAGATCTGGCGTAGCTCTACGAAATACTGGCACAAGGGAATACGGGGCGCTGCAGGGAGCGAAGTGGTTTTCGCGCTGTCTGTGAGCGACGAGAGCACAGCGCGAACAAAGGTATGAGCTGTCTGCTGACACCAATCGAGATAACGCGCTCGACTGTACCGTTTTCATGAAATATCTCAGAACTTGCTGACGAATCGAGGCATGTCTTGATGTATGTTATGTTGGGCTAAATATGGGCAATAAAGGAATGAACGGAGTAGACTGAGGAGCGCAACGTTCTGCCCATGTTGTCCGTCCTTAGTTCAAAGGATGCTAAAAGTAGCCTTTTGATGAATCTGTTGATGCCCCAACAAGGCCTTCTGAGGAGCGCGGAGGGGGGGGGGGGAGGGGTATTACATGTTGAAGGCTTTGAAAAGCACCTACATTCATTATTTTTCCTCGGTAAGACTCCCGTCCCATCCAAAATATTTTTGGTGGGGGCAAACACCAGGGGAACCCTCCCCCAACTGGTTACAGGCCTGGCCCTCGCAATGCACATCCTCTCCCCTTCCCCCCTCCACACTCATCCTTTCATGCTTCTCCACCCGTAGGAGCCGGTCGTATCGTTTCATCTCTGCTTGAGCGCCGGCCATCTGCCTCATTCACCAGTTTTGTCTCGCACTTTGACATCCGACGCGCGGGCTGACATCATCGATTCGAACTTTAAAGGGAACATGACGGCGACGGCAAAAGCACGCTTCTAGTGTCCATATAACTGTTATAAAAATATGTCTTTCAGAAATAGGCAAATTTTCTTGTTTGCAAAGCAGCACGCCTGGTTCACGCCTTGTAGCTACGTGTACAATAGTAAAGGAAAGCACACTTTACTCACGTAGAACAGCCCAGGCAGGTAGTAGGCCGAGGTGGCGCTCAGTATGCTCGACAGTAGCATGAATAAGCCGTTGTAGAAGAAGGCGTATGAAGTGGCCTTCAAGAGGCTCTCTGACCGTGTGTGGGTCTGATCCATCATCAGGAAGACCACGAAGCCCCCGCACTGCGAAATCCCGTACGAGCATGCCAAGATAATAAGCGTTGGCACACAGACAACGCCAATGATTGCGACACACCGTATGGGCTAATCTATGCTTCATTTTAGGATGTTTCTACAGGACTGTAGTTATGCAAGCAGGTACTACAACGCTTAAGGCAGACACTATAGGAGCCAGGAATGTGGCACAAACTGATTATTTGATTTATTGATTTGTGGGGTTTAACGTCCCTAAAACAATTATTTGATTATGAGAGACGCCGTAGTGGAGGGCTCCGAAAATTTTCACCACCTCGGGTTCTTTATCGTGCACCCAAATCTGAGCACACGGGCCTACAACATTTCCACCTCCATTGGAAATGCAGCCGCCGCAGCCGGGATTTGATCCCGCGACCTGCGGGTCAGCAGCCGAGTACCTTAGCCACTATACCACCGTGGCGGGGCTGCCAACGGGTTTGCTTTCTCCGTCTAGGTATCGCTATAACTCGGTAACGCATAAAAAGTAAGACGTTTGTAAGAGAGAATGAAACTTTCTTATAATGATACGGTGGCCTCAGTGGTGCGGATACGACGACGCACTACCCAGGAGCTTTCGGGCTCTGGCAGCGTCCCCGGCTGCTCGAAGTGCCAAGAGCTGTTCCTCTGGATCCGCGCTGAGCAGCATTGGTTCTCACTTATCATTGGCGATTGCGTGGCCCTGTCGAACCGCCTTAGGTTAGTCCCATATAGGAATGATGTAGGTCGGCGCTTGCTTAAGTCCTACATGCCGGAATAATGACCGGGATAAGAGTGGCTGACGGCCATCGTGTTCAGGTATACGTGTTTGTTTACAGGACATACCAAAGCTCTCCATGAAACATTGTACTGGCTAACGACGACGTGGACAGGACAGGAAGGGAGAGCGTTGTGTGTCTGGCGCCTGCATTGTGCATTTTCACAGCGAAGCTTTCCTCTGTCGAGGGTTTCATGTTATGAGGCCGTCGTAGATCGAAGACGGGTAGCTGCGACTACTAACGATTTACACCACTCTCCCCTACGACAACTTTCACCCCCACTACTCCTTCCCCATTCAGTTGCATACATCATTTACCCATTTCATTCCACTTCACTTCATTCAAGGAGCTAAAATAATTAGCGGGGCGAAGATTTTTTCGTAAGCCAACAGCTTTGCTGTTTCATCAGTGTCTGCTACGCGCAGGTAGTTTTTTTTTTCTTTCTTCTACCTGTCTGTTTTAGCCGCTGAAATATATTACAGTATTAACCAGGACCACATGACCCTGACGTCAACGCTTAGCAAGGCCCTCGAGTACATGTATAGTATACATTATTGCCCGTTAAAAATGGGGAGAACTTCGTTTTTGCGTAGCGATTGGTTAAGGTTCAAATTCTGCGCTAAATGCAGCTTCAGAAAAACTTTCAGATGGGCGAGTTGGTTCGTACCTGAAGCTAAACTGGCGTGAGCAAACGAAGACAGGGGTACAGTTTGAGCTTGTCCCTTTCCGGCCTTTTCTGTGTCGTTGTTTCTATTCGAGCACACCAGTTTATAACTTGAAATGCAGTGTCACTTCTGTGAAGCCCGGGTAAGTACGTAGTGCGAGCACCCAGCGATTCCCGTTCGTAAGGTTTCCAGCTATATCCATTTAGCACACTATCGATGACGACAATGCATGAAGTAAGCATGTTCGATTTCCCAGACAGGAGTAGAGCCTTGTACAAGAGATTCGCAAACTCGGGCTGTGTTTCGATTGTAAACAGCATCGTAGACAGTCTACGCTGATGGCTTAGAAGACAGCATCAAGCCCATGCTGTCCGAGAAATGGAACAAGTCTGGATGGTTAACACGCGACGGGATGGCACCTTGTGTCGAGAAGAAAAAGCCAAGATAAACAAAGGTAATTGTCATTTTTCTAGCTTATTTCGTTTTCAAATCATCGAAAATTTGAGCACAGCTCACGTTGAGTACCTGGAAAAGCGTCTGCTTTTGTGCATACGACCATTCCGGCTAGATCCGAGCAATTCGCTGAGCCGCCATCTTGTTTGGACAGCAAAGTAGCCTGCATCGTTTTTGTCTGCGATGCTGTCTTCTCGAAGCTGTCTATTTTTCCGGCTTCGGGATAATTGTAATAGGACTTAAGGTGGCCACGGTCCACTTAGCTGTCTATTTAGCCGACTGCGGTGAGCGTTGCAGCATACCCTCGGTGTATGATGCGCGCGCTGCTTTCTGCTGTGCATTATTAACTTCCAACTTGTAAAGACAGTTGAGATACGCGTAGCTTGCAACGAGTTCCGTAAAGTTTGCCCCTTCAAGTGTAGCAACCAAGCGCCGGCGAAGTTCAAGCGGGAGTAGCTTTATCTAGGGACCTTAGGATGCCTACAGCGATTGCGGCGCCCTCTCTAGCGCGGCGCCAAAGTCAGTCACAAGTTCTTTTTTCACAATTGCATTACAATTACTTCTAATAAGATTTCCTATTTCTTCCTTGGCATAATTTTATGTCAGTTAAAATGACAACAGCACAACAAGGGACAAAGGATAGGATTTAAGAAACACAAACTAGTTATGAACTTACAACTGAAGTTTATTTTCGAAACAAATATTGTGTCATTGATATTGCGTCCAACAAAAAAACGAGCCCTTTAATTTGCCATTCCTTCCTTCAAAATGCTTTTAGCAATTTTAAGTTAATTGTTGCGATTGCTTCTTTCTTTCTGTTAGTCATGTTATTATAGACCTCATTCGTTTTGTTTCCACCCGGTTTGAGCATTGCTAACCTTGTTATAGTCATGTATCGACCACTTGACTTCGAGCGGGACCACGCTACATGAAATCTATAGATAGACAAAAAGCCTCGCCTCTGAGCACTTAAAAAAAAAAGAAACGTGGTTGGAACGCGGACGTTCCTTACCACTTCGAGGAAGTTGAAGAGTCCGTTGATTGTGTTGACGTAGTCGCTGAAGCTCACCTCGAAGATACGATCACGCTTGAGCAATCCCATGGGTTTCGCAGTGTGAAGCATCTTCGGTCTGATCGCGAGAACCGGCCGGAAACTTTAAACGGCGTTGGTCAAGAGGGTGACACCTGCGTAGAGGGCGCGTACAGTGTCCCAGAAAAATTCACAAGGTCTGGACGACTCCGAGGTAAAAGCCATTTTTTATCTTCTTAGTGTATGTATTCGTTCTTCCCCACCCCCTCCGAAACGTTTCCGCCCCTAATGTGGTTTCACACCACCTCCAAGATCAGAGACATTGAAACCTTCTGCTGCTCACTCGGTTATGCATTGCCTTCGTCCACCTTTGACCGAGAGATGGCGTGATGTGATTACGTCATCATTTGTCATCACGGCGACGTTGTAATGACGTCAGAACAGTTGGAGATATGTGATGACATGATGACGTCATATGGTGACGTTTTCGCGTGATTACCTTTTTTCATAACTCGTGTTACCGATGGTAAATGTTCGCGTTTGATGAGACATCAAGTCTCTCGCATTCAAGAAAAAATGCCCCCCCCCCTCCCCGAAGCGAACCGTGAGGAAATGCGAATGCAATGCGTAGCGTCCATAACGGTGTTTCACACGTGAGACGACAACATTAGCAGAATAATGTTTTCTTTTTTTTACACCGTGCAGCCAATAGCGTCATTCGCCGCACGTGGCGTTTTTCTGTCGTGAGAAACACAGTATGCGCTTCCGGATCTAGTAGCTAGAGTGCACGGTTAAAAAATGCTATGAAGTAAACAAAACAAAAAGCGTACTTGGCTCTGCGTTGGCGTTTCACAGCGGTGTCTTGAGCACACATTTCCGGATGTTCTTGAGAGACGCCCAGCCAGCGAACGGTCGAGAGTGAGGCGCGAACGGGCGGCAAAGTGGGGCGCAGGGAGGAGAGAGTGAACGGCAAGAGAAAGAGCGGCTAAGCAATGCACCTACCCTCTCCCGCACCACATGCTCCGGTTGCTAGGCGTGAGGATAAGCGCGCGCACACGCAGCTGTTGCTAAGAGAGAAGGTGGTGGACGGATCCCGACGGACGCCTGACATAGCCCGGCTAAGAAATGCATTCGCATTTAAAACGTGTATAGCCGCAAGTGTGAAGCAGTTAATGTGGAAATAACATATGAGTGTTATACGAACTCAGGCTATAGCAGCCAATTCTTTCATTATCCCGTGTAACTCTACAAAAGCGCTCATATTCGTTCATTCAAAAAAAGGGCCTGCCGCTGCCGTTAATGTTGTTTTACACACTTTATGAACGTTCAGCCAAATCTTGCGCACTGGGGGGCGGGGGGTGGATTGTTGTCACAGTGCAGCTCCCTCCTATATCATCTCATTGATCTAGCTGAGAAAAGTTAAACAAGCTTCACAATAGAAGCAAAATTGAAATGAGGTAGTGATGTGCTTCTCACAAAGGCCTGTGTTTGATTTCCGGATTTCCTGGAGTAATAATAATAATAACAACAGTCGTCCTTTTCACGGTCACAAACCCCGATATGATTCCGGGTGGTATAGGTCTTCTCGAGCGTCATTATCCTCAAAAGCTTGCATGGTCGCAACCCTGTATTTTAACTAATGAAAGGTTCGACTGGGCAAACGTATGGGCAGAAATGGTGCCCTGTTAGATAATTAGAACACCCCCTCCCCCCACCTAATACGCAGGTCAATGCTTTCAGCATATATGGTTAACAATACCCGTATATTTTGGCTGGGGCATAGTTTATTTCGTGGGTGGGGGCATCTGCCTGATGTGAAGGGTGGGGGGAACAGGCAAATGATCATTTTGCACTATGTATGCCATGGCGAAAAACATTTCGGGTAGGGGGGGGGGGGGGGATTACAGCTCTGGTGTGCGAACGACTGGCTGCGCCACTCACTTACGATACCAAATACAAATGGAAACCACGCCATCATGGCTCGGGCATTATATTGTCTTTACAGAAAACAGCGGCTACAGCACTGCTTTAAAGGGGCCCCGCCACATTTTCCCGACTCATAATGGAATAGCCTCAATATTAGCGCATGACGCTTCACAAATCACACGCAGTGAACATTCTTCAAATCCACCAAGTACGAGCGGAATTGAAGACTTCTCGCGCGCTCCAAGCGTGTTCTCTCCTCTCTCGTACTAGCAAGCGCGCTGAAAGCTACACAGGGAGAGAAAAACAAGAGGACAAGCGCGTCATGACCTTGACCAATTTTTCTTGTTTTTTTTTTAGCACGCGGCTTACTTTAAGCAGAGTCCTTCAATGCTTTTAAGTGTGACCACGAGTGAACACGTGGCGGCATCACGTGGTGGCCATGGTAACTGCTGCTGCTCACGAGGATAAAATCAGCCAATGGCCGTGGACTTGCGTATATGACGTCATTTGTAGAGAGAAAAGTGATTCGATATCTGGCCGACTTTGAGAATTCATTTCGAATTCCAGGCCACGTCCAGGTCTATAATATTAGGCTCGCGTGTTCTCGGCAGCCTCAACTGTCGATCTGCAACGTTTGCTGGCCATGCTCAAGAGAGAGAGAGAGAATAAAATTAGGGAAGGACTGGGAGGTTAACGAAAAATTGGAGCATCCGGTTTGCTACCTTGCACCAAGGGAAGGGAGAATGTGGAATAAAGATGGGACAGAACGCGAAAAGCGAAATATACGCGCGAAGAGAAAATAAAAAAAAGTGAGCTGGGGCGCTATAGCCTACTCAATAGGCCACTACTAAGCAAAAAGTTCAATACAACCTTCACTGATTTTCTGTGTGAAGACAGATTATGTCAATCCATGCTCAAAAAGTGTTAGTAATAATATCTGGGTTTTTTTTACGTCCAAAACCCACGACATGATTATGAGATGTGCCATAGCGGAGGACTCCGGAAATTTTTACTTCATATTTTCTTTAACGCGCGCTGACATTGCACAACATGCAAGCAGTTCGTCTCCGCTGTGATGCAGCCGCCGCGGTCAGGGTTGAACCCGTGACCTTCGGGTCAGCAACAGAGCACCATGGCCACTGATCCACTATGGCGGACGCTTCAGAAAACAAGTTGCATCTCAGAAAAAAGAAAATACTTGACACTATCGCATTATTCTTAAAAAAAATGGTGTCGTTAAAAATGATTCATTACAGAAGGTCTGGTGTGACTTCCCCTCGTGGCTCATCTGTCCTGCGATGATGAAGTGCTTTAAGGGGCCATCTAACACTTTTCACGACCATACAGTTTTACGTGTTTTTTTCTGGCTGGTTGTGTGGACTGAAGGCTTAAGAAATACGTGCCGCAAGAACGGCAGCGATAGGGGCACGCAGCGCAAATTTAGTTATTCAGCGAAGAAATATGAAAATACAATGAAATGGAGGCTTGCATGCCCTCAACTCGATTTTCGCGGGCTCACCTGACCGTGTTTCCCTCACTCTATGACGTCAGAAGGCTGCCCAATGAAATGAACTGAAAGCCGTACCGTACAGGAAGCTCGCATTACATATTGTCCGTAATACCCAGGACGCCGTTGCGATGATAACAGGTAGTCTGGTACTTGAAAGGGGGAATGACACGTGCGAAACAAGCCAGCTCGCGAACGCTTCTATGTTTTGTAGCTTTACTGATTTTTCTTTTTGCGATTGCGTCTATATATCAGCGCTCTTACATTTTTTTTTGCTTTTAGTTTCTTCAAACAACGGAACCAGGCCGCTCATATCGAATCTGACAGCGCAACTGTGGGCCGTTCAGCGATCCGAGGAAGCCGCTTCGAGGCAAGTTCTCGAAGCTGCGTCCTCGGATAGTGCAGACCCATCAAATTGGGGTCATGACTCGAGTACCATTGTTTCGGCCATTAAGTTTACGTGTGCTTCAAGTTACACGAATGAGCACTGTACACATTACCTTCTTTTGCGCTGATGGACCGACCTTTGCTTCTGCGTCTCTCGCGATCGTAGATGATGTTGATAACGACCAAGAAAAAGAGACCATGACACGAACTAAACCTCTAGCGATCATGATGATGCCTCAACTATGGCTCATACCCACTCAGGTGATTGGCCAAGAATTGGTTGTGTGAAGTTTTACTTCTTTAAAGTAGTAAGTAATCCTTGCAAACGAAGGATAGAACGTATTTAAAAAAAATTGCCCGCAGCTTCCCTCGGGGCAACACTGAGGAGGATGCGGAGCATATAATTGGTTAACGGGGTGTTAAAGTGCGACTTACTTGGGTCGATGGCTAAATTGGTTAACGTGGTTGTGAAATGGGGTGTTAAATTGCGACTTACTTGGGTCGATGGCTAAATTGGTTAACGTGGTTGTAGGAGGGGGTGTTAAATGAGTGAACACGTACACACGTATGCGAAAGGGCGGCGCTGGTCGAAGGGACGTCGATCATTGTGTTTGTGGATTCGTTGGAATTCATTTCACCGCGACCTTGGACGTCGACGCGCCGTACAAACCAACCGACGAGCGGCAACTGAGCGAGCGAGCGCCGACCTTGAGTATATATACAGCGCGACGGCGCATGCACTGTCAGCTGTTGAATGTTCTCGAAGCGCGACGGCGCATGCGCGTCCACTGGAGAATCAGGAGAATTGTAGAATGTTCTCGAAGGGGAGAAGCGCGCGCGGCACAGGTGGTGGGTGACGGTGCATGCGCGCGTCAGCTGTCGAATGTTCGAGAAGGGGGAGAAGCGCAACGGCGCATGCGCGCGCTTCAGCTGCCGATGTTCTCGAAGCGCGACGGCGCATGCGCGCGCGTCAGCTGCCGATGTTCTCGAAGCGTGACGGCGCATGCGCGCTACATTATACAGCTAGCGAATGTTCGTGAAGAGGAGAAGCGCACGCGGTGTGTAGAGGAGGAAGGGTGCACAGATGGTGGAGGAGTGAAGCGCACGCGGTGTGTAGAGGAGGAAGGGATGCACAGATGGTGGAAGAAGGAGGAGGAAGCTTGCGGACGGCGCCGCACTACAAGCCTCGAGTATTAGATGCTCCGCATCTAAAACAGAAGGAGTGCAATAATTCTTTTTTGCCATTCCGACCAGACAGTGTAGTCTATATCTTGAATTTGCAGTAATACCGAACACGTCTAAAATTTATGTTTTGAATTTGCTCATTAATGCTGTAATAATACATATACAAATAGGAATTTAGAGGCGCATTCATTTTGTTTCATGAGGATAAGTGCGAACGGCATCAAGGGCGTTCCTTTGGCTGTACCCACAGCCGAAGCACCGAAGGTAAGTAAACTGTCATTGGTTTGCAATGCATGCAAACCAATAATACACTGTACGCAGTGCATGCGGAGAGCAGGAGGAAACCGAAAACTTGATAATGTTCTGTAATGGGCTCCACCCCATAGTTCAGGATGATGGCGCAGAGTTCTTTCAAAGCACTGGGGTTTAGGGACAGTGAGGGAAAAATAGACTAAGCGGTAGAATTAACTAGAAGGAGGTTATCTGATTGAAGGCTAAAGTCAAGGCAGGAGTGAAAATTAAGCCATTCACTGCAAAGTACCAATCCTCAACTTCACTATTTAAGGGTGGGGTGGGAAGATAAATCTAGTTGTTGGTTCACTAACTATTACGGCTAGGTGGCGTTAGCCACCGCCCGATCTAAAGGATACAGCCACATCCATCCATCCATCCATCTGTCCTTCCATCCGTCCATCCATCCGTCCGTCCATCCATCCGTCCGTCCATACATCCGTCCATCCGTCGGTCCGCCCGTCCATCCGTCCGTACATCCATCCGTCCATCCGTCGGTCCACCCGTCCATCCGTCCGTCCGTCCGTCCGTCCGTCCGTCCATCCATCCATCCATCCATCCATCCATCCATCCATCCATCCATCCATCCATCCATCCATCCATCCATCCATCCATCCATCCATCCATCCATCCATCCACGCCTGTCGAGCTCTGTTTTTCATCACTGCTGCATTCCTGTTACCTTTAGCCATCACCTATATTTCGTGTTCCCTTAGGTACTCGGTCCCATTGCTTATCCATGCATCCATATATTTGTATTTACCTGTTATCTCTAGCTTGACCTCCTGTACGTATTCTAAGCTCACTACCTTCATTATCATTAAAAATCATGACTGCTGTTTTTCCTTTACTGAATCTGATATCTAACCTATCTCCCTCATTACTGCAGATGTCCATCAATCTCTGCAAATCCTCCTGGTACGGTCGGCCATTATCACTATAACATCTGCGTACATCAATGCTGGTAGTGCCTGTTCAATGGATTTTTTTTTGACGAAAGAGAGGAGAAAGCCAAGTCCACTCCCCTATAGTTTGGCCTCTAATCCTCGTAGGTACATCATGAATAACAAGGGTGACAGAGGACACCCCTGCCTGAGCCCCTGTTTTATCTGTGGGCTTGGATACCTGTTTTTTTTTTCATTTTATAACTACCTTGTTACTTTTATAGATATCCTTTAAAATATTAGCGACTCCATCTTCCACACATAGTTTGCCCAGTATACCCCACAAATCTTGAACCACGCTATGGTACACTCCCTTGATATCCAGAAATGCTAGCCACAGGGGCCTGTGTTAGTTTTCTGCTATTTCGATGCACTGCGTCAGTGAGAACAGATTGTCTTCCAACCTCCTTCGCTTCCGAAACCCATTCTGCAGTTCCCCCAGCACCCCCTCATCCTTTATCCATGCCTGCAGTCTTTATAATCTGCATCTCCAGCCTGTAGACCACTGATGTCACTGTTATAGCACGGTAGCTGTTTATGTCAGCTTTGTCCCCCTTTCCTTTCTCATGCTCATCCTACGAAGTTTCCATCCATCGGGGACTTCACCATCGATTATTGTTCTGCTCGCTGCATCTCTCAAAGTCTGCTTAGACTTGGGACCCAATGCCTTTATCAGCGTATTGGGATGCCACAAGGGCGTGCTACTAAAAGCCCTCTTTACAGCCCTTTCCCATTCTCCTTGTGAAAATGGAGCCACTGCGCCATTTGATCTATCCTTGCCTATTAATGTGCATAGGGCACTTCTTTGTTGAGATTTTTCTGTCACCGTTGTTCTTATATATTCAATAGCTTTGTGCCCTACGCAAGCGCGAAAAGGGCCGCGTAGCGCATACAGAGAGAGCTACCAAGGAAGAAGACCGAAGGGAGAAATCTGACAGACGTGCTATATACAGTAGGGAAAGCGCTTCTACCGCTTCTCCAGGCAACGACAGCGACGCTCCCTCAGACGAGCGCGTGACGCAAGCAGCGCTTCCCCTCAAGTAGCGTCGCACAACGACAACTCCTTGAACCAAGGGGGACCGACGGCGCCATAGAGTTTCATACAAGTGTTATTGTTTGAAACTATATGAATGGCTCCCAATCAGGCGCGAGTGTTTGCACTGGCGTTGATAAAATAGAGGAGGCGCTGGCCAAGCAGAACCTTGCCCACAAGAAGTGGCATTTTTTTTCTTTTGCATTGACTCCTCTCACAGTAGTGCATAGTCGGTCTAATTAACTATAAGGCTTTGGAAAAATGCTAGTACTGGGTCGATATTAAACCATGTAGCCCTCGTGGGCGCTTTGCTGCACTGCCGATTCTTGAATTGGTACATTTTCGGTAGTGACTTTTCGATATTCTAGCTTGAAGTAGAAATCCCACTCCTGAAAACCAATTAAGAAAGCGCTTTACCATAAGTGTCTATACGCATCTAAATTTCAAGGAAACATATTAGGCTAAGGTACTGACCGCAATAATGTGGCAGGAACACCGGCAAGAAAATACTATGCACAAACCCGATCAAGTAATACAACAGCGTTCATTCCAATTTGACCAACGAAGCCAACAGAAGCAATACAAGTCTGTGGCGCTAATGTGAAGGAAAAACGCCTGTTCCGAACTTACTGCTACGCGCGTTTATTATTTTGTAAAGGGGGTTTATTGAACGAGCCGAGCAAATGGGTGGTAGCTCGAAAAGGAACGCAGGCGGACCAAGATGAGGGTGCTCGATCGCTGATCTCGTGCCTTCTCGTGGTGATGATAGTTTAGCCGATGGTATCAATTTCTTCTTCATTATAATTTTAATACCAGGGCTTACGCCTACAAGTCGGAAGCACACATGACACCTTTAGTTTAGAGCAAGAACGGAACATGGAAATGGGGCCATTGGAACGACTTAGAAATATGTAGTACGGACGCACGTACCTTCGAGTGATGAATAAAACGTATGTCGATGACAGCTTGACGAACTCCCTTTTCGTTCCTCGATTGTCCTTGGGGAACGAGAACACTCGCAACTTCGGTCCCTTGGCCATGACAATTCGCAATGCAGCATCGCCAAACCATTCGAATTATAGCCGTACAGATTGCGAATATCCAGCGAACAAAACACATCCCATATCCACACTGCAGTTCACAGACACAGGAAAAGACGGTCTTCTCGAGTCGCCAACAAGCACACCAGTATGTCACGAAAACGTACCTCGGGCATGACAATCCATGTCTGTCGAGCGACGAGAGCAAGCGGGGCCACGTCTGTGCAGCGAAATGCAGCGGTAAAATGGAGTGACGTCAGAGCCCTTGGCAGACACAGTGAGCAGACCCCATCGCCGCAGTGTGTGGCGTCAGACAAATGTTGAGCCTCGTCAGGGGTGATAAGGGCCTCAACTTCTTTCACTGCTTTTGACCACTGTTGCGGTGAAGCCACCGCATCAGGGGAACTTCTAAATTGGAAATAACAAACAGCACGCCCATCGCTGCGAGGTGTGACGTCATACAAAAGTTGAGCCTTATCGGTGGCGATAAGGGCCTCAGGTTTTTCGACGGCTTTTTGAACAATTATCGCAGGGAAGCCAATGCATCAGGAGAACATTTAGTTTGGAAAGAGCACACAACAGGCGGCCATCGCCGCAATTGAGGTGTGACGACTAAAGTTGAGCCTTATCGGCGGTGATAAGTGCCTCAACTTTTTCGACCGATTTAGGACCTTCATTGCAGGGAAGCCAACGTATCAGGGAAACATTAATTTATGATTTTATGTTTTGAAGCTCTGTAGCACTCCATCTATTGGCAACTTGTCGGAGCGAGAAACCCGGGCCACGGCCGGGCGTCACTGTCCCACGTCGCCAAATTGCCACCAGGTGGAGCACGACAAAACTTCAGAAAAACAAAGTTTCACGGACTCTAACAAATTCAGGCTTCAAATCTAGATGCCATTTGGATTCGAACCACCTACCTACCAGATAAGAAATGAACACGTAACCTCCCAGCCACTGTCACATGCTGACGTTCAAGCTTCAATGTTAGGCTGAAAGTACACCTTTAAAGATCTGCTGAAGCTGAGAACCACATATGACCTTACATAAGATTCAAATAACTTCACATGGATGGGCAAATCGATGCGTACCTTGCACTCTTACCGGTACTCGCCACCGACACTCCGTTCCCGCAGCAAATAAAGAGAGTCCACTCAACAGTTGAACTTAGGAGTGAGCATCATAGCAGGGTCGAAAAAATTCTCACGACATCACTGTGCATGCAGGGAAACGCCAGCCAAACCGCACGAAAAATATATCTTCAGTGCCAGAAACATTAGTGCGGTTATTACTGAACCTAAGCTTCAAAAAACTAATCTATACAAACCGAAATGGACGAGAACCCACAGACCTTTATAGCACGAAAAGTCACGGAAGCTTACGATACTCTCTCATTGACAAATTCTGGGCACAGCTTTGGGGTGAGGCAACACCAACTATGTTTGAACTTCTGGCTATCGGCAGTTGTACAGTTTGTAACATTCGTTACATATTGCCACAGACATTGTCCGTGCTCGAGTGCTATGCACATCACTCTGTGCATTGTAGGCGAGGCGTCGCGAACCAAGAGAAACACGGACATCTCCGTTACGACAACCGAAAGCACTCACTGTGCACCTGCCAGGCGCCTTGCATGCGGACAAGCTCCGACCGAAGGGCCAGCGTGCGTGAAAAAGGAAGAAAGCGATGGTAAAGGCCAGTGGCTCTTGATATCGACAGACTCCGCGTTTCATGTTTCTCGTCTTCGTTGGCTCTATCGGTTACGCCGACGACGGCGGTGAACGTAGGAACCCTCAGGATGGCGAAACGCTAAAAGAAAACGCAGTCTTCTGAAGAACACGTACAGGACAGGTTTATAGTAACACGCCCAACTGGCAATTATTCTAAACGTGGGGAACGGGTGCCCAAAAGCTGCGCTCTAACAGTAGAGTGGTCGGTGATGACAGCGCATTGCGTAGAATGTCGTGCACTGGAATCGGCGTAAACAATTAACTGTAAAAGTCAGTTTCTGGATGATTTGAACACGTCAATTTCTCACCATATTCTTCAATAAACTAGTATAACAACGTTCTTGCACTACTTCGCTTTCGCGATTCATTTTCCATTGCAAGATTTCCCGAATTAACAGCGCGTACATAGCCGCTAGCTGGGCGGCCGTGGCGCAGAAAGCATAAATATGGCGGACGCCGCCGGAGCGGAGGCGTGGCGTTGACGTGGCTGACGTCATCGCCGCGACGCCACTGCCCCGCCCATTCGCCAGACTCTCTGCATGTACGGTTCTAAAACACAACCTTTTTTTCGCGTCGTCTGGCGGCGAGCAGAACAACCATTCATTGCTTATATGCAACCAGCGGCAAGACTACAACCATCTCCCTCCCTGTTCAAGTCGACAACGCAAGAGGCCGATAATCGCCTTGGAGAGGGGGGTAGCATCTGGCCGCTGGTTCTATATTGTCACGCGCTAGGAGCACAAGGAGACGCCACTGACAAAATCTGAGACACAAAGAAGGACGTCTTGCTTGCTTGCTTGTTCCTTTCTTTTGTGGCTCTCACCCACTAAGGGGGATTGGCCAAGAAGCCGGTGGTTAATGCAAGTCAATACCTATAGGTTTTCTAGATTAATTAGGGAATATGATTACTGTGTTTTGACTGTGAAATTAATTTGGCGCAATGTCAAAATGTCTCAGCTGGCACGGGTTGCTCGTCTTTGTCTTCTTCGTTCACTGGCACAAAACTGGCTCACTGTTCGCTGGCACAGAACACTAGGTGGCAATATGATCAGTGACTGCTTCTTTTGCTCGACGAGAGATGACGCGAAAGAAGGCTGTGGTTGCTCCCGCTTGAGCGCACTGCCAGCAGCGGCCCTGGATCCCAAGATCCCCCGAATCCCAAGATCAAGGGGTTTTAAGCGGCCCGCCAGATAGGGTTCCTCGAAGCGCGCGCCCCCTGCAGAGAGAGCGCGCAGGCCACGCGCTCCCGTGTTCCCTCTCATAAAAATTGACACTGTAGATGTCCATCGGGCGTCAGCTAGAACATGTGATTATCATAATGACTTCATGGTTTAAAGCCGGCCACCTACTACAAAAGGCACGCGCATACTACGTCACTACACCTATTGCTTTAAACCACGTGCATGATTAGACGTAGTTTACAGCATACTACGCACAGAATAAATGCAGGCATAGACGCGAAAGCTTGACACAATGTCGCTTTCCACTTTATAGATTACTTTATCTATCCACAATTTAAACATCTCGACTAACATAATAAAACAAAAGGTATGCACAACATGTTTGAAGTACGCACTAGGGACAGTTCAACTCTAACAGGCAAAGCTTAAGGGTACCATAATGTTTTTTAATGAATCAGATTTGTTGTGTCAAAGATGGTACAGTTCGTTGATTAATGCAAGAAAAATGCAAAGCCATACCATTTGTTTCTTGCTAACCCGTTAACCCAGATGCTTGTACAGTTAAGCACTGCACAGTTGATCACGAGGGTGCGACTCCTTAGTGTGACCAGTGTGTCGTCTACTAACAATCTTTCACAGGACGCTCATGAATTCCGCTAGGCGACGTGACAGTCTATAGCATTACGGCTTGGTGGCGCTAGCCACCGCGCGATCTAAAGGGTACAGCCATATCCATCCATCCATCCATCCGTCCATTGCAAATAGCATTGAATTAGTGTACTAACTATATGGGAAAAGCTTCTCATAGAGTCTATGCATTAAAGCCTATAACCAAATCGACATCCATGTTGCGTGGGATCTGATGAATTTTTCTGTTTCATGGTTCTATAGATTTCGGCTATCTAAAACGCTATTTTAATAAAATTGACTCTGGCAATATTTCTGACCAATTTGGAAATCTATTAATTAGTTTAAGAAAGTCGAAATCTCAAAAATTTCCTTATTAGGCCTCTGGAAGTCTTGCAGGTTTCGTCTTTCAGAAGTTTCATTGCATTTTAATAAAATCGATTCTCACAATACTCCTGACAAAAAGGCATGCCTATAGCTCTTCGAAGTCTTGTAGGTTTTGACTTTCGCAAGTTGCACAAGGTTTTGCAAAAATGATTATGGGTACTTTCGACCAAAAAGGAAAGTGCATAGGCTTTCAAAATCTTGCAGGTTCCGACTTTCGAAAGTTTCATACAGTTTTAATAGATTGATTGTGGCGGTTTCTCTGACTGAAAAGGCAATCCTCGTCAGAGTCTCGATCAACTTTCATTCCATTTTGATAAAACTGATAGTGGGAGGGCTTTTCTGACAGAAGCACAGCATGCACACAGAAGACGAGAAGCCAGTACAGTATGTTCAAACACTGTTTTTTATTCATTACAGCCAGAAAAAAATAATAAAGTCGTCCAATTTGCAGGCGAGCGACGATATGTGGTTTTCACCATGTTCCACAAGTGTGTATGGGCACATTTAACCCCCTATAACCCAGGCCAGTACGTTTCGCACTCAGAGAGAAAGAGAGAAAAAAAATTTCACACACTGCTGTTTCGAAACAAGAACAGGCTTTAGTTTCTTGTTCAGCTGGTAACACACAACCTAGAGCGATGCAGAGTCATGTATACATACGATCGAGACAAGAGAGTTCAAGTGCGTGTTGTTCAGCTTTCCTGACATAAGCAAAAGCTTGTGCAGTGCGTCGTTCAAAAAAAGAAGAAAAGAAACGTCTCCAGTCCTCTCGGGCATACGAATTAGTTCTGAACTTGGCAACAGCCACATAGCAATGAGGCAATCTGAAAAAAGTACGCTGTCTACATTTGGCACCTCGCAGTCGTGGAGCACATACAACACGTTAAGAAACACGCACACACAAACAGGTTACGCACAGCCGGCACTCAGCGTACGGGCCTTCGACAAACTGCGAATCGACGCGCTATGGACATCCCATTTTTCGTCGACCTAATCCCTTGACCACACTGAGAAACCTACCAAAGTATGAAATCTGTCTAGAAACAAATTTCAACGTCCTGTATATGTCAAGAAAAAGAACGAAGATCCTATGGCCGTCTGGCTGACACACCGATCCCCAATGTTCATTAGCAAACGTTACCTAGAAGCCAACCCTTCTGTACTGAACTGCTGACGTAACGTCAATGCTCGACATGGGTGTACCATGGAAACGCGAAGAGCACCTTGAGTAGTTCATGGTCTTGGCCATTGCATCAGCCAGATCTCATCGATTCAAGTTGCGGCTTGTAGTGTAAGGCGTGCTTCTGAATGTGAGGGTCAAGCCGCAGCCACGTCCGAGTCCAGTCAAAACTGAAACAATACTGGCTACAGAATTGCATAGTTGGCACAAATGGACAAGTCTTATGAATATTTAGTGTATAGTTTGACACTTCTCATCTTTCATAGATGTACCTTGCATCACTTCGTAGGTGAGTGCCGATAACGTGGTTCAAATGCACGAAGCTCGCAGGTCCAACATGCGCAAGTGTGAATTTCACGGCAAACGAAAACCTTTTGGTGCTTAGACTAATTTCACAATTGACGAACTGTCTCAATACTAGGCCTTCATTGTGTGGATACGTCTATTTCCTGCTAGCATGTCGAGAACATTCCGCAACTTTCAATCTCCAGATTATTCCTTGCATAATAAAGGTTGCTCTTGAAAAACTTTTGAATGGGAATAAAAAGAAAATCTGCACAGTCACCACACAAACACGCGCTTACAAAGAAACATACCGAGAAGTACGACGTACACACTAACACACACATACACAACGCACAACCAGCCTGGCAGCATCGCGCCCCGCATCACGAGACGAACCCCCCAAAGAACAAAAAATCATTAGTATGTAATCTATAGAAACACAAGGATCTATAGAACTGCATTCGTGGGCGACGAAAAAAAATCTAGATGCGAGATGACGACGTGGTGGGTTCTACTGAGGATTGCCCGACAATCGCTTCAAGACGTAGGCACTGACGGCTGATGACAGGTACGACACGCAACGACACCTCGCCGCCGCCACACCGACGCCACTTCTCACTTCTCGTTATTACCTTTCCTTAATCTCCTTTCCGACATTTTAAATATATGTGAAGTCTCTAGACTAGCTCTGGGAGATTATGACACCCATAGAAAAACTTTTTGATAGAGATAGATAAAGAAATACGAGAAACAGTTGGGGAACTGAAGAAAAGCTATTGTTTCCAAGACGAAAACAAAAGTGACAAGGACAATCTGTTACTTTTTCGCTTTAAGCCGACGAGAAAAGTGACAATGGAAGTCCAAACCAGCCATCGAAAGAGAAGCAAGGAGTGCTTGAGCAAGATAGGAGTTCCGATTCCGCCCCGTTTTTGCGTTTTGTCACAGAAACCTTTAGGACGACGTCAAGACTACAATGGATCCTCTGAACGTTTCAAGCGCCAGTAGAACTGAATAGTGCCAAAGCACTGACGCCTAGAGATAAAGCACTGCAGCACTAGATTTGAAACAAACTACGCATTGGAAACTGTGACGTGTTTCAGTTTCAACCCCCGATGTACGGACAAAAAAGAAGAAAGAAAACACAGACACATTTGACACAGCTGTGCAAGCAATGGCAGAAAGGCTGACAGCAGCTCGGGAAGGGGTTGATATGATGTCACTCGTCTTGCACTAACGAGCTGCTATTTATAACGGGACGCTGCTGGGTTTTGTTATTTTGTTAATTAGCACCTCGAGGTAGCATGCTCCCGACTCACATGCTATGCTGGCAGTACGAAAATTGGTTACGACGACTACTCCTTGGGCTTGTGGCCATAGAGTCAGCAGCCGCGTACGGTATAGAAAAATGTTTGGGCTTGGTCGGGAAGACTGAGGAGAGGTGCGCGTTTTCATAGTTTTTCGAGTGACTGGTATATATGCGAGGCTGTGGATTTTGTCTACGTGAAACAAGAAGCTGCTGCCGCACACATCTGAACAAAAGTGAGAAGAAAGTGTAAAGCCTACTTTGAGATACGGCCTGTGCCAAACGAAGACTGCTACAAGTCTTAGGGGCAATGCAGAAGCTTGTCGTTTCACACATTTTGAATGTTATCTTATACACTCGGGCTCACAACCTCGTAAATGCCGCAAAAACTTTGGGCTTTGGCGAGATAAAGTTTCCTACGCCGAAAATATCCTCAGGATATAAAGTAAAAAGATGATCAAAAGGTGACAACAGGCGTACAGAATCCTAATTTTTTTTTCTCCTGCATTATTCGATTCTCCAGACCTGTCCGAATGCGACGCCAGAATATTGTGCCAACGCCGCTGTAGACTTTCGATTTCAGTGACTTAGTTTCAAGCAAAGCATCAGAATTACACCGGCGTCGTCGGAGACTCATTCCACGCCGAGATTTTTACCGTCGGTTTGCAAGTAAGCATGCCTTTACAAAACCTGAGCCCATAGCTTGCACTGCAGCACTAAAACGAACTGCGCACTCGAAAGACGAGGCACGGCAGGAGCAGGGATGGCAATAACCGCCTCAAAAATTTTCGACCTCGTGCCTCAACGATTTGGCCTTCATGTTGGACTACAGGCTTCCGATAAGATAGAGGTTCCATCTCGTCATTGCATTTCACACTTTTGAACTGGCACTACCGATGACCCAGTGCAAACCTAAGACCTGCCATGGGGCAATACGACAGAAAGACAGGCCAAGAAATGAAATAACGTAGCAGGGGACTACGCGGTCACGGTAAGAAACCAGCTTCCAGCCACTAACACTGCCTCGTAGCCGGCTTCCCAGCTGGACCTCCTATTGACAACAGTTGGCTCATGGCCAGCCTCGGACCGACTTGTTCCACATCTTTTCTGCACTGCCCCCTGCCACGAGCTTCCTTCCCACAGTACTCGCAGGAGTGGGGGAGGAAAAAAAAATAATTTTCTTTCCTTTTCCTAGTCGTCTTTTCTTTCTTTTTTTCGTCAACAGAGAGAAAGGAAAAAATAAATAACAAAGCGAAAACGTGCGACAAGTTCTCTAGAGATCGCTCTCCCCGTACAGCGCCGTTGAAAATGACATGTAGTCCAGCGCTCCGGGGACAGAGCCGTGTCCCTTGTAAGCGGCCATGCGTCGGATGCAGTACTCCGCCTGGTCCGGTGGAAGTTCACGGCGAAGCTCCTCTGCTGTGATGTATGGCTGGGGGAGGGAGAGGGGGAAGGCAAAAACGTCTCAACTACTGAACCACCGTCCATAGATATGACCACACTAGTATCTATGTGAACATGTGTGCACTTGTTGTGGCAAGAAAGCTCGAAAAGAAAATTGTCAGCTTTAAACGGGCCTGACCGTGGTCACTGTACAACCCACCGTTTACTGTTTCAACTGACAGTAGAGAGTGTAATATGGTAAGCCACAAACTGGGCCCCAAGTGGGCATTTTACCTCTGTAATTTCAGTCTGAGCACTGTCTCTGACATCTTCTAACAGACAAAATCCACCATTTTAGTGTTACAACTGGCCCAATTTACTACTTTTACTTGAATAAGCAGACGTTCGGTCAACTTCTTTGAAAGCGTGTGGCGCCACATTGCAGCAACTCGCGTCAAGTGGCATACCAGTTTGTTTGTACAGTCACGGACAAAATTTTGCAACATAGCAGAGCGCCGTTCGTAGCCACCTCTAAGGCCCTAGATGGGGGAGTACGCCCGTCAAGGCTGCACAGAATGCTTACTTAAGCAGGTGCATGTCCCATATTCAATCAAATCAGCAATTGGCAGTTAGACAGTCAAATGAGCAATTGTAGGATGTGCACGCACTCGGCAATCATTTAGCGTAGCCTCGATGAATGCAGCCTTCAAACAGTGCTCTGGCCTCTTGCAAACTTTTATCCTTGCCTGTACGTCTAAACACTTCCGTCAAACCTTCGGCTGCAAGTCATGATTGCTTGTTTGTGCTGCTGTTTCTATCTAGCTTTGTTTTTATCTTATGTTGCAGCCACTTAAATCCTTTATCGATATACTCTGTAGTAAGCAAATTGTTACGTTCATAATTCGTTGAGTGTTTTTACTCTGCTTAGAGCTACTTTAGTCACCAATCCGTAAAGTTGACTGCGGGGAAGCTCACCTTGTCACCGGCCAGAATCCTGAACGAGTCGATGATCTGCTCAGCCGTGTCTCGATCGGTGCTCTCCCGAGTCATGAAGTCCAGGAAGGCATCGAAGTGGACGTAGCCCGTGTTGTTCGGGTCCACAATGTTCATGATGCGCCTGAAGTCAGCGTCACCCTGGTAAACAACAAATAGGCGACATTAAAAGATAGCGCATGGAAAAAGACTTCAACACTTTACTTCAATCAAGTCAATGAAGTGAAGAAAGCTACACTTCAATTCGTACAGCTGCTTAAGATTAGCTAAACACTGTATTCACAAAAAAGAAATCAAGTACAGCTGATTTGAATTGAAAAACACACCCATGAATGATTGCATTTGCATTATTTCAAAGGAACCTCTGGCATTTCAAAAGAACACAAGTGTGGTGGCATCATGGTCGCAAAGCGGCGGCCAGACGCCCTTCCCATCTTTTCAGGGAAATCTTATTGAAATGCGTGCGGGAAAGGAAAATGGTGCAAGGGTGCACGGCCGAGCAATAGTGGCTGCACAGTCCCTGAAATAAAGTTACTTATTTGTCGTTCAGGAACGCACTACTTGGTTCTCCGTGCTGTTTCACAGCCGTCCTCGTGCCCCGCACAATACAAGCATTTGTGAATGAATTCCGGAACTGTGATGAGGTGAGAAATTTGTGATAGTCACGATAATCAGCCAAGACATATATTGTGCGAGGCTGGCATGCAATTAAATATGCAATTTTTTCCCCTCAATGCAGCTTCGTGGCAACTCATATCACCCTGAAGCTGCATTCTAACGAAGAATTTTCACTGACATATGACACATAAACTTGCACCTACGCAACTCAAATGTGCATATGAAATTTAGAAAAAAACTTTTTGCTGTTATGCATCTCAAAGATGCATACATATGACACCAAGTAAACTTTTAGCGGCTACGCATCTTGGAGGCACATGTGACTTAAGGTGAAGTTCTTACAGTTATGCATCTCGAAGGCACATTAGAGAAATAGTAAACTTTATGCTGTTGTGCATCTCAGAGGTGCATCTTGAAAGCTTCAGGCAAGAATCTTTATGGATCTTAAACTACACACATTTCGCATGTCGTGATTCAATTCCAGTATTTAGCACACAGCACCAGATAACGACCGAATGAGAACAGACGAAGACAGAAACTGTCTGCATCAGCTGTCTCTCAGCCCTCATGCACTGTATATGGAAATACTCTTCTGACCAGCACATGCTATCACTAATTATTTTTTAAAAAATTTTGAACAAGAAAGAACAGGAGACACCACCCCACCTGGCGGTCGTTGCGGATGCTGTAGCCGAGGCTGACGAGGCACGACTTGAACTCATCCGGCGTCAGCCGGCCCGTGCGGTTCTTGTCGAAGTGGTTGAAGGACATGCGGAACTCGTTGAGCTGCTCTTGGGTGATGCCCTTGGAGTCGCGCGTCAGGATCTGGTTCTCGACCTCGTTGATGTTGCGGTGGATGGAGGTCATGAGCTGCTCCCAGCCGACGCGCAGCGTCTCCATCGTGTAGTGCGTGTACCGGTTCTCGAAGATCATCGCCTCTTGCACCTCCTGGTGGGTGCGCTCCAGTTCCTCCAGGTGGGGCCTGTACTGCGCCGCCGCCTGCTCGTACTGCTGCAGCCGCTTCAGCTGCTCCTCCAGCGAACCCTGCAGTCGGCAGACGTGTGCGGAGATTTTTCCCTGGCCGTTCATTTATCAGTGCAGTGAAACGATATTCTAGGGTTGCCATATTTATTGAAATTGTGACATAAGCTTTTCGCTAGGTGTTTTTTTTTTATATATACCCGAGGTCGACCACCGTGCTACGCTCGAAAACCGTAAGTTTTGGATGTCTGGAGAGTGCAGTGATGCGTCTGATCTTAAGGAACAGCTACAGTTTTGAACAAAAACGGGGATTCCTTCTTTTGTCTAATCTTTGGGTCCTTTCAAATTCCTTCCTTGACTTCGTTAGCTGGTGGTTTTCACCTGAAGCTACATTATTGGCCATTACAATACAGTGTTGGTTACGTGCTCTTTTTTGTTTTTATTTCGCAATCTATGTGGACAACATGTGCCATCCAAATGCCATTTGAATCCGCTACATGATAAAAAAGCATACGGTTCCTTATACATTTGCGCATGATGACTGAAAGGCCGTCCTTTTTTTTTCTTCTTCTTTCTGAGGTGATGGTATAGATGGTAACACAGTGATGTTAATGTGGTCAGGTTACAGTAGAGTAGTAAATGCTGTTTTTGTTGCTGCCTGCAACAAAGGTTCGAAGGCTCTATTTTGCGGTGTCCGAGTTGTAATCTTTGCACCCACCTGCATACCCATGCCAAGAGCCGCCACAGCGTCCATCTGCCTCTCGATCCAGGGACCGACGACGTTGGCTTTCTCGGCGAACTTGCGACGCAGGCGCTCATTGGCTGAATGTTAGTCAAGGAAAGTGCTGTGGGCACCAGGGTGCACTTGTAACCATACAAAACATCCCTGCAATGTTTACTTTTGGTTGATTGATTGATTGATAGATTAAGTGATTATGATTGCATTATAAGCAATCAAAAAGAGACCCAATGTCTAGACTACTGTAGCACATAGCAGAGGAGTGTTCCAGATTTATTACAAATCTTTTCGGCTTTTTAAAAGCAACGAATGGCAACACGAAGTGTACCACAGTAGCACATAAAACTAGCCCTATGCCTTCACTAAGTAGAAACGTAAGCTGGGAAAGTTGGCATGAACCCATGAAAAATTTTCATTTAAAGTATTGGCACAACAGAAAAAAAAATATCAATGATTTCCACCACAAAAATACAAGTGCTTATATTCATGTGCTGAAAGTCTTTTCGTGTGTTTTTTTTCTCTGTCACATTTATAGCCTTCCCAACATTGGTTCACAACGGTTGCACGTTGTGTCGCTATCTAGGGTTCAACAGAGGGCCAACAACATTAAGTACGGCCTTATTCATGGTTTTGACCTATGCCCATTTTATTTATCTATTTATTTATTCCTTTGCTTACGAAAAATAGCTTTCAGGACCCAAGGCACTCAATAAGGGGGGAAACCAGAAGTAAACTCATTGTGACGAACAATGTTACAGTGTAGGTTAATAATATTTAATAACAAAATACTTCATAAAATTTAAAATGCAATCAGTCATAGTAATTCAACGGCACACGAAGAGCAGATTATAGCACTTTAACCAAAAGAGAGTGCAACGCTTCACAATATAAAAGCTTGATAGTTAGATGATATAAAAAAATGTGACAACACTATATCATGAAAACGTCATCATCATCAGCTTTACTTAGCTCATTGCAGGACAAAAACCTCCCCCGTGTTCCGCCAGTCAATTGGGCCCTGTGCTTGCTGCTGCCACTTTACACCCAGAAACTTCCTAATCTCGTCTACTCACCTGAACTTGTGTCTCCCCATAACCCAGCCACTTGCCTTAATCCAGTCAGTTACCCCTTAAGGACCAACGGTTATCCTCCCTACGAGTTACCTGCCCGGCCCATGTCCACTTCTTCTCCTTATTGATTTCAACTACGATATCCTTAACCCCAGTTTTTTTCCTTACCCAATACACTGTTTTCTTGTCTTTAAAGGTTACACCTATCATTTTTCTTTGCAGAGTTCACTGCATCGTCCTCAATTTAAGCTGAACCCTCTTTGTATGCCTCCAGGTTTCTGCCCCGTAGGTAAGTACTGGCAAGACAGTAGGTAAGTACCTCAAGTTTATACTGATACGTGTTAGGGTTACTTTCTCTACTACATGCATGCAATCTTTACATATAATATATATGTTAACTTTTATCTTCAATATTATTATATAAGCCTACATGAACGTAGGAATTTTGTTTTGAGCCCCCCTATCAGCACAAAAAAAAAGGATACATTGTTGTCTCATGAGCTCAGCCTGGAGGACTTGGTCCCTCTTGGGCACCAGCTGTTTCACGTCCGACCACTTGCTTGTGATCACCTGTAACAAGGCAAAGACACGAGTCAACTTAACAGCCCAAACAGAAATTCAGCACAAATTCCTTGACAACTTCAATCCAACATATCTCTCAGATTGCTTCGCACATTGTTGTCGGTAAATAGACCCTTCCTAGACCTCTCCCGGCAAGAGCTCCACAGATTGTGTAACATTGGCAAGTAATTCATCCATACATTTAACAGTAATTTCTCATAATTCATCTACGCATTTATTTTTGTGGTTGGCTATTAACCAGCAGGTTGATTGTCATAAAGTTCATGCACTATTCATTAGCAAAAACAAGAAGCCGTAAAATCGCAAACACCACCAAAAATAAATAAAAGATAAATCGGCTTTGCTATGCAAGCCTTGTTCCCATTAAGGGGCTGAAGGCAAGCGACAGAAATTGGAACACCGACCTGAGAGGTGAGAGTGGTGTAGGGGTTCTCGACACCGCCGGGCACCTGGTACTGACTGGCAATGGCCTGCACCTCCTGCGCCAGCCCAATGATGGCCTTGTGCTCCTTGTCAGCCTCACCCAGGGTCTGCTTGAACTGCTCGTGGGCGTCCATCAGGCCCTGCAGGGAAACGAGTATCGCGGTTAGAAGCAGCTGCCTGCAAGAACTGACGACGCTAATTTTTTTTAATAGAAATGGCTTACATGCCAAAAATCCCATCACGAGTTACATGGAGTTGGGGAGCCTTTGGATGAATTTTCAGACCGCAAACTAGAGGGGGGGGAGGGGATTAACGTGCATCTCAGTCTAGTAAGTAGACGTTTTTGCATTTTGCCACCGCTGTCTTTCTTATTCCATGTTCAGGAGAGTACAGCCTGAGCCACAAAGCTGACAAGGTGGGTGCTGATCAGGCTGAGTGACACGGAAGTTCGCTAGAGTTTGGACAAGAAACGGTACATGATCTCATTGATTTTGGTCACTCATTCTTATGTTCATCACTTAAGGCCAATATATATAAACAGCCGTGTAATGACATAATGTTACAGCGTCCTTGCTATGTAGATGACCGAGTGTCATTGATCCTTCAACCGTCGTATAATTTGGGCGTTGTGTAATCCAAAAACTAAGATTATGGCCAGTGACACTGAGCCTCGGCCAAAAAATGAGTACAGACCAACTGAACAAGCCCTCGGCACGACCTTGTGCCTCTGCAAGGAAGGTAGATATAATTATTCTTGACAGTGGCAACTAACGGCACCACTACATAGTTGGAGAAGGTGCGAGCGAGTTTCTATTTTCAACATTAAAAAAATTTAATACATGCGCATCTTCCTACCGATAAACAGTCTCAAAATCGCCTGCATGTGAAAACAAAACCGAAACCTCATTGCCAACAGCCTCCCGTCATAAGAGTCAAAGTGTCATCGCTATCACATTATGGTAAGGAACCCCGAGTTCGCATTGAATGCATTCGTGCTCAACTGAGCTGTGCACATTGTAATTTGCTAGCTTGTGAAGTGCAACTAGTGATGTCTCATTGTTATTATGAAGGGTGACGTCAAGTGAAAGTAATTTTACACGGTGAAAACTGCTGCGCCCCACCCTTATGCCTGCGCAAGCCTGTGACTGCGAGTGCACCAAAGGCAGGAGATCGGCTGTATGTCGACCAAGAAAAGTTTCCATGGTCCAAATATGTGAAATTGTCGACTGGCTGAAGCTACTCAGTGTGAATAGACCTTGACTAAGTAATGACGCGGATATGTACATGCACTATAGAAGTGTATGTAGAAGCACATGAACTTCTAGGAGAATAAATTTTCTATTGCAAAAAGACATCCTGTCTCACTCTCTGTTTTTCCAATCGTCAACCTAGGAAAACTCAAGTTCATATTTTGCACTCGTGAATATTCGGTCAATGTTTCATTCAAGTAAATGTTTGTTTTTTTCGGACAAAATCTGAAAGTACACGTAAGATGTGGGGTTGGTGTAAAACTGCAATGTATAACCAAGGTTTCTAAGACATTATTTCTATGGGAATTTCGCAGAGACCAAACTGAAATGCGGGTCGTCGTGAAACTGGGGGACAGATAATCAAAGTACCACTGCAATTAACAATGCTAATAAGAGACTGCTCTACATGTCTTTTGCATTGTTTTCTTACATTGAAGCTACCTACAAAATGAGAGTTTTGTATGTTCTATGCTGACATGAGACTGAACTACTACCACGCAAAGGTCTTGATAGGCTAATTCAAACTTTTGCCACAGCATTTTGACTGGAGACCCTGAACAACTTTATTTCAATATGGAAACATTCAAATTATATCAAACATGAGTGAGTGAAGCCGACACAGCCAACAGTTTTGACTTCATGTTTTGCAGCGGCAAACGCAGCGGGCTATCGTCAAGTGGATGCGACACCTCAGACAGTACACGGAGTCAGCTGCATTTATTTCATATCTTCACACACAGCAACAAGATAGTTTCAGCATTTCAGTCTATGTCTATCCTTTGCGTCTGTTTCATTGCTGTTCTCGATGCAAGCTGCCATAAGCTGCCATGAACCAACTTACCCACCGTCACATCCTAAGCAAAGGTCTCTCACCTGGATCTCCTCCATGGTGTGGACAATGAACATGTCGACGAGGTCTTCGCGTGCCCCGTCCAGCCAGTTGTTGAAAGGTGCCACCCTCTTGGCGAACTCCAGGTGGAGGTGGTCAATCTTCTCGAGCACTCGTTCGGCCTCCTCGAGGGCACTGCGTCGCTTCTGTGTCAGCGTGCCCAGCCGGTCCCACTGGTCGCAGATGCGCTGGCAGCGTGCGTTCACCGTCGCCGCGTCATGGTAGCCCAGGGCATTCAACTCCTGCAATTTTCATGCAGGCAGAAAGTGCGAAGTTTCTCAGTCGGCTAAATGCAACAAAACAAGCAGTTCGGCTACAGACGCTTTTAGAAACATGAACTTTCCATGACATTTCTGTGTGCCCTACCACGACGAAGGCCGAGATGGGTGAAGATGGTCTAGAGGGGCTCATCATTGAGGTTATTCAGCAACAACTAGTGCCTCCTCTCTAACTGCTGGCGAGTAGAGCAATAACAAGTCTTCAATACTTAATTCTGTTGCATCATACAGTAATTATTACTTGTGCACACTGCTCTCCAAATGCTTAACTTCTAAAGTTGGTACCTCCTGCCAAGAGAGTGCTTATGGATAATGTCTGATGCACCAGACCATGTCGACACGCTTTCAAAACAATAGCATGCCTCGACAGCATGCAAGCTTTCCACAGTTGAAGCCATGGTTTTCTGCCCTCAGCTGATATTGACAGATCACTGAACAAACTAAAGTTTGATGAATTGCAAGCATCGCTTTCTGAGACATTGATTTTCTAGAGCCTGGAGCCCATCATCTAAAGGGGCACCCATGCGTACTCTACCATGCCCAAATTTTAAAGCCTTGAAAGCCACGGACCGTCTGGGCGAAGGTACTCGTTCGCCTTTTCACAAGTCATTTACCTGCGCGATGGCGGCTATCTGCTCGACGCGGTCCTGGTGAGCGGCGAGGTCGCTCTCAAAGGCCTCGTGCTTCTTCTTGAGGGCCTTGACCTCGTTGAGGCGGCACTGGCGGAAGTCCTGGCTCTGCAGCATCTCCTCCTTGCCGCGCGTCCACTCCTCGTGGATGTCCGCCTTGTGCTTGAACTTCTGAGCCAGATGGTCGAGGCGCTCCAGTCTGCGGGACCAGACGTTAATGACACCATGTCAAACGCGTTAAGACGAGCTTCGAGATGCGGGTACGTGAACAAGGAAGAGTTGATACAACTGCATATTATTTGCTTACAGAGTGAAGGAAATAAATGAAATAACTACAGATAAATTTTCAGTCAAAATATAAGCACGCTTTGTGTTGTCCTTTCCTAGTAATTACAGCCAAACTTTAACATAAGTACAGATACGATGAATTATTAGTAACAAAGCAATTAGTAATAACAGTCTAGTACTTAATGCAGTGCTTCAAATGCATGTATTGGAAGGCCGGGCCAACAAAGGGAAGCCACCACAATGATCAGTGACTGTCTTTCTCGAGTTCTGAAGTCTGGAACACTCTCAGTAAAGAGAAATCTGTTAAACAAAACTGCTACCTAAATGAAACAACTGCCTCTGACGAGATTTGTTTCGTACTTGAATTCTACATCCCTGTTAATTTCCCCCCACACGGAACTGCTGGCTGAACATAAAATAGCTTTCTGCACCCTTCAGATTCCGTTTAAACACAAGTACACGGAAGGAAGGGTAACGCAGCTCACTGACCGCATCATCTCAGACAAAAGCCACTCCTCGAATCCCTTCTCGGCAGTCTCAAGGCCCTTCCAGGCGCTGGCGATGTCCGAAACCATCTTGCCCTCGGATGGCAGGTAGGCCGGTCGGTTGCTCAGCCGCAGCTTGGTCTGGAGCGTGTTGAAGTTGGTCTCCAGCTTGGCCTTCTGCTCCACCCGCGGAGGCTTGTGCGTGCGCCGGTAGGCGCGAAACTCCTCCAGCTTCTTTTGCACGCCCGGCAGCGTATTGTCCGTCGTGCGGTTCTCCAGCCACGGCGTGGTTCGTCGAATCCAGTCCAGAAGCTGCGTTCGACTGGTGTTTTAGTAAAGGACACTATAGCAAAACACTGCGTCGATTTAGTTTTATCAAGTATAGCCTGAAAATCCTTTTGTTAATTGTTCTGCGATCACACATTTGTTCTTAGAACGGAAGAAAAGAACTGAAGGTCAAATTTTCAATTTATCCCAAAACCTTGGCACCTGAATTTCAATGTAACGTGATAAAAAGTGACATTTTGCATTTTGGCCAAAACAATTTCCAGAATCTTGCTAAGTAAAGCCTCCAACTCACTCGGAACAGAATGCAATTCATTTTTACCAATAAAAAATTACATACACCTTAACAGAGGCCACCAAAGTTTATGATACCATGACACAGCGATATAGAACAGCAAGCGTGCTGGGGCCACCTGTATTTCTCTTTGCACATTTTCTTATTTGCCAAAACATCTTCCGATGGAAAGGATTATGCTTTCGGCATGATGTAAGGGGAAAATTTCTTTTCTCTTTAGTGTCGCCTTGAAATCACTCATATTGTCGCGGGTTATAAATTACAGGGAGTTTATTTAAAAACACGTACAGTGGAACTTGTAGAGACGCTCTCAGAAAAGGCCGCTAAGATTGTCGTCTTCTTCACTCGCCTGCGCTGCGCCTCTCGAGCAAATCCGCGTTCTTCGTTGTCCACGCTATCTCGCCGCTAAATCAGCTATGCACGCGGCAATATCATAGAACCCCCAGATACGAACTAAAGAGGTTTTGACTCACATCACTGGCTAGTCGCTCATACTCCTCCATGAGCCGCTCGTTCTCCTGGTTCACCTTGAGCACCTTACAGATGCGGTTTGCTGCGGTCTCAGCCTGAAAGCAAGACGACAGATAAGTCATAAACTTCAACTCTATAAAGGCTGTCGCTATCGTAATGTTTGCCCCATCTAGGTAGTTATCTGCCCGAAGAGGTTTACGGTGCAACCTCGTAGGCCCCTGCACTTTCCTTAACAAGAATGGTCAAGTAACTCTCGAGGAGCTTTATCCTATCCTCACTGAGAAACAAGATATGCCAGGATATGAGAATATGAAAAAGTAAGTCGGGAACATTTAACCCTACTTCCCTCTTTTTTCTTCCACAGCAATCCATCTGCGTTTCCTTTGTAGTCATGCGATACGTACAAGTGAATGACATTTCCCTATCACTTATCCTTTAGGTTAGCCTTCAAGGTGTATACATAACAATGAGTGAAATGGGACCTGAAACTTCGAATAATACGCACTCCATATGAAATCACGAATAGCGTACGGAGCTGTAAGACATTTGAAAAGCATATTGATTTAGTGATATGCGGATAGTACACCATAATGAAAACATACGGGCAGAATACGGAGTGTTAAAGTACACATTACCTTTTTAAGTAGTAACCCTACACTTTCAATGTAAGTAATGCCTGTGCTATGAGGTCTTCTCCCTTTTTATTTTGATATTTAAGGAGCAACCTATGAAGTACGGCATAAAGAATACAACCACATCATGAAATCGAAAAGCAATTGCTGCGATAAAAAAAAAGACATCTTTTCGGCATGCACTTGAAAAGCTTGATATAATCAAAAATAGCACACGATCAAAAATGCCGACACTACTGGTTGAAAACATAGGACATTAACGGATACTACACAGTGCCGTGTTAATTGACCATGACGTAACAATTAAATCAATCACGCATACTTCAGAGTTACTGCATCATATTTTGTGCTTCTGGCTGCACTTCACCACATTTAAAACTCTTCAGGCCGTACCAAAGTAAGTTTTTCCAGTACCTGCTTATCCAGTATCTATGGTCACCATAAGCAAATCTCAACAACCAAGGTTCGATCTTGGAACGTCAAAACATTTCGTGCAGGCAATCAAGGGCATGCTGCCAAACTAAATGCAGGAAGACTACGAGGGACATGCAATGGCGTGCCAATGTAGCGAGCTCAGTTGGAGAGACCTTGTCTGAAGAGTCGCATTTGTTGCAAATTACCTTCATGTGTATTGCGCAGGTTCCCAACCACATCTCCATGTCTATTATCTAGACGGCACTGCGCTTTTTTAACCATTGAAACACCCTTATGCTGACATGAGTGTACAGTGATGCAACATGGTTGCAAAAAAAAATTAAATGCCATTTGAAGCCCCTCTGATTGAAAGTTACCAACCAAACCAGATTGAATGGCAAGTGATGTGGCGTTTTGTGAACTGTGTGTGCTTACCTGAAAGTTTTTTTTCTTGCTTATATCCTAGGAAATAGATCAAATTTCACCACAGCCAATGTGCCGACAGCCAATTGGTGAAACTCTTTATAACGGTTTGTCAGGCATCAAGCTGCCTGACAAGGCAGCAGGCAGATCGTGCCATTTTAATAGCTAGAAACTTCTGATTACCCATTCTGAATGTTTGCAACTCTGCGGGCTACCTTTCATCAGTGCGTTACCTAACATCAGTGTGCCACCGCATGTCGCTACCATAATTTTCTCACGTACATCAGTGACATCCGAAATGTCTTTACCTGCTGAGCTCCGGCAAAGGTGTGGTAGTAGGACGACACGTAGGTCATGATGGCCCGCTCGTCGGGCATGGCCGTGCTGTTCATGTCTGCCCACGCGCGCGCACAGCACACCAGGCAGCGAGGGGCAAAATTGGGGCATCGGTAGGGTTTCGAAGGAGCGGGGAAAGAAAACAAATGGAACCAACAAGCACCACGCAATTAGTTTGGGGCAGGAGCACATGCACATAGAACTAAGCATCTGGCACTTCCACACCCACGTTTCTGGAAGACCAAGACTGTACGAGACTACCAAGTCTTAAAATTCAAAAGTCTACGAACATGTTACGTTCGAACATGTTAAAATTTGTGTTTTTATAGCCTTTTTCTCGTGCAAACAAGGTGTTGACTTGGGCCAGTTGGCATTACATGATACGCATGAAAGTTCCGATCACGATATGGCCATATGGAATAGGCATGAAATGGGAATACCCGTATGGAACACAACACAGGCATACCTGTGTCTAATTTCATCCTGTGCATATAACCACAATGTGTGGACTTGTGCTGACTGTGCAATGCTTCACCCTTGCAAGTACAATGAAATAAATATGAAAATGTAATAATTAATCATTTCAACAGAAGGCTTTTTAATTTTTCACTATTTGAAAGTTTGACAAAAACATGCCTGATCAGGAAGCTCGTGGTGAAAGGTAAATGGAATATGCCAACCAAATATAAAAAGAACTTTAGAATAATCATGGCCTCTATACGGTAGCGGAAACATCAATTATCTGAAAGTTATCTTTGTATTTCGACAATCCATTACATTCACTTTTAAATAGCTCCCTTCTCTGTCACATAGGCATTTCATCGATGACTCTACAATTCCTGGAATGTCATCCATAACAAAATTAAACACACGCAAGCCAAACAGGAGGTTATCAGTAAAACGCAGCACACAAAGGAGGGTAAGTCCTGCGCAACAATACCGTAAAAACCTCAGGCACTGGTAGACGGGGAAGATTTTTAATTATGTCAAACAAGACTCATCAGTTAGTCGTTAAAGTGGGAAAAAAATGGGGTGCGGAGAAGTTGCGGTCTGATCAAGCCTGCACTCTCACACTGCACTGCAAACCTTGCACGCCACACACTCACTGCCATTTCCATTACCTGCTGCGCCCCCTGGAAGGCGTGGTAGTAACATGACACGTATGTCATCACAGCCCTTTCGTCTGGCTTGGCTGTGTACACCATGTCTGGAGGGGGGTGCGAGGGAATGGATGCAGAGTCACCTCACATCGTCTTTACACCACAAGGTTACACATTACAATATGGTAACTTCTCAAGTGTTTCACTGCTGATGACGCAATGTGTCCTGTTACTCGTGATGCGACATGGGCAACATGGCACAGTACCACGTTGCCCGTGACGCGCAACATGACAGTGTGCTTCTCAGACAAAAGGCAATGTGTCCACCACCTTTTTGTTTGAATTAAGAGCAGAGCCCACTGTACACTAAATTTATTAATAGCTGAACATCAAGATATGGCAAGTCCTGTGATGCACGCTGCAATATGAGTGCGTTCACTAACCATCTAAACAATCAACACGGTCAGATTCAGCATAATGAATTGTTCAGCCTGGCAGCCCTTGTCTTATAGCTTGCCCCAAATGTCGCCTTACGAAACAATTTTCAAAGCAAGCACTTCTAGTATGGCTACAAAATGATGAAAGGCAACAAACAAAAACAGACACTTTCATTCAAATTATACTACCTGACCAGCATATAAGCTAATATACAATGCTAAGTGAATAAACCTCAATCAATGTGGTTTGGATGCCATAGCTGGTAGTACTTCCATGTCCCTTCTAATAACTCACAAGCTCAGCTAAGATATGGCAACAGCGTGCCAGAGAGTAAGGAAATGGCATTAACAAAAAATAAAAAGGTGCCGAACACTTCTGTCACTAAAATAGCCATTTGTTCACTGCCACGCAGCCCTTACCTATATGGACGAAGCTTAGTTAGATCAAGGTACGTTAAGTGCCAGTTTCATTTTAGTAAATATGTTTCCTTGATAAAGAAGCAGCCTGTTCTCACCTTCAGCGTCCAACATCCTGGGAATGTTCAGGTGCTTCTCAGCAACGTCGAAAGCCAAGTTCAGGTTGTCCAATGGGTTCTCCTGCACAGGTGAGGAGATGTGCCGATAATCTTGAAGCTTCACCCATCTCCAAAAGCAGAGCGACACACTTCAACACAGCTAAAAGTTTAGCTTTTCATACATGACATTGATACTGAACTGCACAGGATGAGCCGAGACACAAGAGAAACACACAATGACAACAAAAGGTGCCAACTTCCAAGACGTTTGAAATTGGCGCCTGATGTCACTTCACTGTGTTGTTCTTGTGTGTCTTTTTGCCTTGCGCTATTAGCTAGGAAGTGAAATCAGTAGCTCTCATAAAGCAGGGCTAATGCACATGGCGGTGGACTGACCTTCTTCAGCTTTCCGTAGTCAAGGAGGTCGGGACGATGTCTGTGGATGAGGGCGCAGAAAGCCAAACCATCCTTCCAGCTGCAATGGGAACACAGGAGCTGTCTTAGGCTTGGCGCTGTATAATGTTTGTCATGCTATAAAGCCCAAACTCCATAAGCGCGAAAATGCACGCGACAGCGACGAGCGACGCTATGAGCGACGAAACAGGGCGTTCGCGCGACGTGTCGCGTGCTCGTTTTCGCGCGATCGCTCGGTTCTCCAGATTTGGAAACCGTCGCTCATCGCCCGGAAGTGCTGGGCTCAAGCAGCCAATAGCGAAATACCGGAAAAGACAAAGACTACATAGGTGCACGTGACCCTGCCCGAGTCACGTATGCGCAACAAGAAATAACGCAATGTTTATTAAGCATACGCACATAAAAAATGCTGCAAGGCAATAATAAACACTTTCCGTTCCATTACACAACAATATATCTTATTTTTTAATTGAAAACCGCTCGCTACGCGGTTTTCTTGGTGCGAGTTGACGGCCTCATGCCAGCAACAGTGGAATTCGCTCGCCGAAGCCGTCGCGTGAATGAGGTTTGCCTGCGCTAGCGACTGATCGCGCGACGCCGATCTACGTCGCGTCGCTCGTCGCTGTCGCGTGCATTTTCGCGCTTATGGAGTTTGGGCTTAACAGGTCAAGAGAAACTAAGTATGACACATGACCAGAGCACCAGGTGACAGTCTTGATACTCCCTAAACAATCAAACCATTATCCTACAGCCATACTGCAGAAAAACGGTTCCTGCAAACCCCATTTCAGCAACCTTTCCCTCTGGCTCTCCTTACCTACTTAAAAACAATGTAAATCAATGATGAAAGTAATGAAGCGTTATGTAGATGCGATGAGCATTTCTTACCTGAGATGGAAGTTCTGGACGTTGACGTTCTTGTAGGGGGCCGTCTTTCTCTGGCACCACAGCAGCAGACCTTCTTTAGCAGTCATCTCTGCACAGATGGGGCAAAGATAAGAGAGAAAAAAAAGAAAACTGTTAGCAAGAAAGACCTTCAGGCATAGCTTAAGCTAATACTCAGTTAATGCAATGCAGCACTTCTGACCTCCACTCAATGGCCTTGATACAATGTCATTTTTTTAGATATGTATTAATTTCATTAAGCAAAAAATATGTACGTAAAATATTGAAACTGAATATGAATGGCACATTTATGTGCTCGAGACTTTTTTCCAAGCAAGCTCAAGCATTCTTCAATCCAAGTGTGCTTGCACCTATCCAGGTCGCCCAGCAGCCAACTTGTGACAAAATTGCAATTAAAATGAGATTCCATTTCGAGCGTTCGTCGGTTGAAGCACAATGTTCCTATGAGGCACATAGTGATAGGCAACTGCGGATTCATTCTGAGCACACCAGATTTCATAAACACTCTTAAATTTATGCACACGTCTGTTCATCCATTCGGCTTTCAAAATAGCCCAGCCTAGATTGACCTCAGGAGCTCGATTGGCAGCATGGCACAGAACTTCACACTTTGTCATGGCTTCCGAGATCCGCAGACCCTCATCACTGATCTCGGAGGCCACATACATATATACGTATCGTATTTACACGATTGGAAATCGGCTCGAATGTAGGTCGAGCCCCGAAAATGGCACGGCATAAAAAAAGAGGGGAGCACGAGCACATTTTCTTTAAAAAATTTCTTGACACATCGTGAAGCCATCGATGTGCGAAGGCGGCTTCACGGCAGTACTTAAAGCTGTGCAGGAAAGCTAGCTTTGAGGAACAGGGTGGAGATCATTTTCAGAGAGACTTCACAACCGCAATTCGTTTTCGATTCTAGGTCGACCCCCCGACTTCGGATTGCAAATTACATCAAAATGGGTCGAGCTACAATCGTGTAAACACACGCAAGCACCTTCGACGGAGATGTCCTGGATGGCGAAGCGGAGGATGATGGTCCAGATGAGTCCGAGGGTCATCTTGACGTTGCCGTCGACAATCTCCTCGGCGCCGATGGAGACGAGCTTGACGCCCTTGGAGGCGATGAAGTCCAGCGCCTTGTTGACGTTGGCGATCTTGTGGAAGCGCATCTTGCCCCGGTCGGGCTTGGGCAGCGTCTCGCCCGAGATCACCTCCAGCAGCAGCATCAGCTTCAGGCCGTTGCGGAAGTCCTCCTCAATGTTGTCGATCTGGGTGCCCGCCTTGCGCAAGTGAGAGTTGCACCACGCCGTGAAGGTCTGCGAGGAACAAACAACCAGGTACAAGGTCGTTACAGTACGTTCGAACAACGATTCGGTGCTCCGGCAAAAAATGCATGCCCTTAGTCGGGGAGGGGGGACTCTAAATTGATTTTTTTACTCAACTCTCATCCGCATACCAGGGATGTTCCATCATGGTTAAATTTGCACCCAAAATGAAACAACAACCAAAGAGACACAGTAAATTAAAACGGGAAATTCGTAAAGTAAGTAACAAAAAGTGAGCCCAAAGGTGCCTTGCTGAAAATTCAAAGTGGAATAAAGTTAGAAAAGGTTCGTATTTAATACTGCCGCAGCCAGGAAGGGGGCGGAAATTAAGCATCGACCGTTCCAAAAATCTTCAAATTTTGCGTGTGTATTAACAGTGCACACATAAATGCACGCGCGAACATTCACAAAAAGTTTTTTATCCCTCCCGTCTTCATAATCCCGAAAACTTGGGCGGGATGGGTTGCATGGGGGCCCGTAGGTCAACGGACAGTGTAACCACACGCGACGCATTCCGGGAGCATCACAGGCGTTAGCACATTCGATTTCGCGACAACGTCCGCATCTCCACCGTCTTTATTCCCGCGAAAAACAGATCTTGACCACAATTATAGTGTAAGTATGTGCAGAGTACATAGACGTCAACCAGATCTTGTCTTGGATGGTGCAAACCCGTGTTGCATCATGGCGGGAGCGGGAGGCATTGGTACGTAGCTTTTTTTTTTTTTTGAGGGGGTGGGGGTAGAGTGCTGGTGTAGCTTGAAGGGGGGCAAGTGTCCCTTATGCACCCCCCTTTCGACGCCCATGGCTGAGTATGCACTGACGCCGGTCAAACGCGCAACTCCTCAAAATATGCCGCAGATACGCAGCTCCTGTCGGATACTAGAGTAAAACGATGAATCGGTTTATATTGATGAACTGTTTTCCGAGAACTCTAATGCCACTAATTTTCTTCGCCAAAGATTCATTAATAGAGAATAAAACCAAGGTCAAAGTCTCGTTTAACTTTCGCGCCGGAATCAACACGCGTGACATCACGGGTGTCACAGAGCATCTCTCGGACTTTGGCCGCATTGATCGGACGAAACTTCCTGAAACTTCGTATGTTATAACTCTGGCTCCTTCGGAAGACGATGCGCTCCGTTTACGGCGACGGTGCGGGAACTTTAATGTGGCATCGACACTCTAATTTCAAATTCGAATGCGTCGGGCTATGTCAGGCGTACGGCGGCGTCCACGGGCCGGCATGTGTTATCTCTCCGCTCTCACTCCCTCTCCCAAAGCAACAGCTGCAGACACGCGCGCTTATCCTCGCCCCTAGCAACCGAAGCAGGTGGGGCGAGCGGAGAAGCAGAGAGTGAGTGGAGAGGAGGAGTGCGCTCTGTCATGTGAGGGCGTTTGCAACGTGTGTGGAGACAGTGTAGGAGAGCGTAGATGCAGTTCTTCGCCGCTCTTCTTCTCTCGCTATTCGCCTCTCTCCTCTCTAAGCCCCACTCTCCCGTCCGTTCGCTCGTACGTATTTATAAATGGAGCGAAGCGCCCGCCTAGCTCTTGACCGTTCGCTGGCTGATGAATGTGTAAATAAATGGTTATACGGAACAAATCCTCGTCTCGTCATTAGTTTACGCCATTAAAATTACTACGCCGTGTACTTTCGGCGCAAGAAATGGATAGTCGCATTTCCTCACGATTCCCCTCGGAGAGGCGGGGGCAATTGGTGTTTACCGCAGCTTTTTCTCGCTTACTAAGGGTCTCCTCGCGGTGAGAATGGTGATCTTGGTATTGCGGTAGAGTTACCCCACGGCGCTTATGTTTCGTGTTCCTTTCTTGTGCTTTCGCCTTAACCTTGCAGCGCCGTTTAAATATAGTAAGAGTCACCTTCGTCCGGGGAGTAGCCAGATTTTTTTTTTCAGAGGGAGGAGGGGGGGGGGCACCTCTTTGATTTAGAAAGGGGCATACCCTTGAGATGGTCATTTTCGGCTCACAATGTCATGGCGAAGAAACTTCGAGAAGGAGAAGGGGGGCGGGCACGGACCCGGTGTGCTACGTCATGGCTACGCTTCTGACCTACAAATTTAGAAACTTGCCACCGGCTTCAATGCAGCACGTTTGAAACGCGTTTGTGCTGCCTTGAAACCGCTTAAGAACAGAGTTCTAAACGCGCTTGGGCTGCATTGAAGGCGGTGGCAAGTCAAGTAAACGCGCTTGTGCTGCATTGAAGGCGGTGGCAAGTCAAGTCAATTCAAGCCAAGAAGCGCTTCTGAATACGGGAGTAATTTGCGTATATGAGAAAAAAAACTGATGCTGCGCTCAGAGAGAAACAAAAAGACAGCCTATTGTACACGAAGCTGTCGTGAATGAACTTTTCGTCTGTTATCTAGAACTACAGGTAATCTGTCAAAAAAAAAGCACGGTGCAGTGTTGTCCCTTACAAAAACTGCGGAAGTTCGACAGACGAGCGTGTTACCTAAATATACGACGCGGCACGCGAGAACCTTTCTTCAAGAACACAGGCACTGAAGTGCGATCGGTCAGAGAAGTGGACAGCACTGACAGCCGATGAGCGATGTAGAGATTCATTGTTAGGGACCTCCTACGACACGAGGAGTGCAGAGAATGCGAAAAATAAATGACAAGGTTGTCACATTTGCGTTAAACAATAGGACGGCTTAGCGTGCGTTCGGCGCTATTTTCGACGCCAGAGCGAGGCATTTTTGAAGAATGTTTCTGAGAAACTGAGTTATACGTGAACGAACGGAGGGCCATTTAGGGACATTTAGTATATACGCATACTTTAGCGTTACCGTGTTACCGGAATACCGTATTACGTTTACCGTGTTACCGGAACGCGTGTTTCAACAAAAAAAGTTCTTAAGAAAAAGAGATAGCACAGTAAACGTAAAGCCTATACGGTGAATCGCTTACGTTCCACAAAGGCCCGCACATGAGCGCATATCTTCCGGTAACACGGCAACGTAAAGAAGTATGGGTACAACCTAATACCTCTTCATACCCGTCTATGCGAGCTGTAGCCTCTCATGATCCATTACTAACTAGTCCACTAAGCCGTCTTCGTGAGCATACAATTTAGCCTACATGAAAACGGAAAGTGCACAGCAGACGTAATGCATTGCGTTGAAAAGCACACCACATCACCACCGCGATTAACTTCTGGGTGTCAACAACATGAAAAAAATATATGTAAAGAAAGATACAGTACATCCCAGGCATGCGGGTCCATGCTTATATATATATATATATATATATATATATATATATATATATATATATATATATATATATATATATATATATATATATATATATATACAGAAGAATAACTTCGGTTGCCGCAAGGTTATAAATATGAAAGTAGATGCGCTTTCACATCACAACTGTTTATTGTGCCGACGTTTCGACGGGAACCCCGTCTTTTTCAAGGCATAATTCCTTGAAAAAGACGGGGTTCCCGTCGAAACGTCGGCACAATAAACAGTTGTTATGTGAAAGCGCATCTACTTTCATATATATATATATATATATATATATATATATATATATATATATATATATATATATATATATATATATACGAGCCCTGCATACCTAAGGGCTCGTATTCCGTGTTTTGCCACAATATTACTGAGATCTAACAGACAATAATACCAAGGAATGTATAGGAGAAGTTATTGGAACCAATGTAATGTAAATAAGAAGAAAGAAAAGTGGGTGAAGAAATAACTTCCCCGATACATTCCTTGGCATTATTGTCTGTTAGATCTCATATATAGAAGCCCTAAATTTCGCGAGCAACAATAAACACTAAACGTCAAAAAAAAAGCGGGACAAACTGCCAAGAACAGCGTGTCCCGGTGGCCCGATAAGCCTTCCCCCTCGGCCCCCAGCTAGCACGCGCGCGCAAAGCAGAGCACTTGCGAAAGGCCCGCATTTCAGAGCGCGAATTGTTTTCGCTGCCATTCTTCACAGCAAAACTTGTCAGCAGATGCTCTAAGCTAAAGCTGGCAGGCATCGTCGTCGTGCCCCTCCAAAGTCCCAGGGAGCGCAAAAATTTCGGCAGTGCAGAATTCCCTGCCAAGAAGGTCGAGGTGAAAAAAAAAATGGGAGAGGGAGAGAGAGGGCTTGGCCTCACGGCACCCGGCCAGACGAGCCGTTGCCAGTTCATCGCCGCGGAGGAGAAAAGACGCCGTGCATGTTTGCATGTTAACGCAACACTATTCTGGTGGCGACCTCCGTGCATCCAGCGCACGCTTGCCGACGAGCACCCTCCCCCCCCCCTTCCCAAAACACCCCGCAAATGAAAACAGGGCATTCTAGCGCGCGTAAGTGTGACGAAAGGTTAGGCGGGCAGCGCCGCCCGTGGGTGACTTCTGTTCTCTCCATGCGGAGCAGGCGAAGTTAATCTAACGTCTGTCTCTGCCGAGCAGAAGCACAGCAGACGACACTTGAATTCGGTATCTGCGGAACACAAACCGTTAACTCCCATCTTTGCAGAGCAAAGGCTGAACAGACGACAACGACTTCTGTATCTGCTACAACAGGCGCCGTTAACTATACCGTCTTTACAGAGCAGAAACAGTGCAGACGACGTTAGCATCAGTTCACTTTTTGAAGAGTTGATCACAATGCCTCAACATCCATTACATCGCCTCGCAGACGACATCGGTTCCCGTCTTCGCAGAGCCCCCGCCGCGGAGGTCTATATATAATGGCTAAGGTCGGGTGCTGACCCGCAGGTCGTGGGATCGAATCCCGGTTGCAGCGGCTGCATTTTCGATAGAGGCGAAAATGCTGTAGGCCCAATGTGCTCAGATTCGGGTGCACGTTAAAGAACCCCAGGTGATGGAAATTTCCGGAGCCCTGTACTACGTACGGCGTCTCTCATAATCATATGGTGGTTTTGGGACGTTAAACTTTACATATCTATCAATCAGTCAATCAATCAACCCGTCTTTGCAGAAGAGAAGCGAAACAGATGATGCTAACTTCTGTTCCCACTTGGAAGAGTTTATCACAAGCCCTCTACATGTCACTATTTTTGGAGCATATCAGAAAGCCTGTTATCTCTTATACCGGTATATAGCAGCAAAACGGAAGACGTTATAACGCCCGTCTTTACAAAGCAGCAGCAGAGCTGACGACGTTAACTGATCCTGGGTCTCTAAAAAAACAGAACATTGAGCAGAGCACATGGCGCCTATACATAGCATCCAGGCTATGTATTTCGCGCAGTTATCATCCTTGGGGCAGAACACGGTGCTCTACGGCTAGCTATCAATTATTCAAACAAATGAAATAACGAAGTAAATAATCGTGCTCAGGTCGACTTCGTTAGCAGACTAAGTGGAGCTGTGTGTGTGCGATGTTCGTCTGCTACAGCACGACACTCTTTTAATACGTGCACTGTGTGAACGTGGACGATGCGCTGGCTAGCTCGCCGTCTGCTGGCAAACACATGTATGCGAAAATAACAACAAAAAAGAGCACAGCACGTAACTATATTACGCAGAGGGTAGGTGAGTTAACCCACCCCGTGACAGACGACCTGCGGATGACAGGTGCTGACTGATCGGTGACATACTGTCACCATGACGTTTAAAGGAGAGAGAAAAAAGCAACGGGAAACTCCGTGTCACATTACAGCAACAAAGAAAGCACGCCAACCGTAGAATATGTCTGCGATCAAGGTCAAAAAAAAAAAAGGTAAGGATATTCGGCACCAATATGCAAGCGGGCGAAATGTACGAAATTCATCGGGTTACGGTAATCTTGCTAAACACAATACTATCCATAACTAACAGTGATAGTGATATGCGGGGTTTAACGTCCCAAAACCACCATATGATTATGAGAGACGCCGCAGTGGAGGGCTCCGGAAATTTCGACCACCTGGGGTTCTTTAACGTGCACCCAAATCTGAGCACACGGGCCTGCAACATTTCCGCCTCCGTCGGAAATGCAGCCGCCGCAGCCGGGATTTGTACCCGCGACCTGCGGGTCAGCAGCCGAGCACCTTAGCCACTAGACCACCGCGGCGGGGCAACCAACAGTGATAGTAGAAGTGTGCAAGAAAGAAAGCACGGTGCAGGCCACATATATCCTCAGTGTTGCTCATCCGTCATTACTAATGTAACAACAGAAGCAGCAGCAGCCGCAACAACAACGCATAAAGTAAATTATACAGGGAGGGAGATCGCACACCACGTGACAATATACGCGCTCTTCGCATAAGGTCGCACTGACTTGGGCATCGAACGATTCCAAGCCGTTGTCGAAGGTTGCCGACGCAAGAAACGAATCCAGTCTGATTCGTCTTCACAAAGCAAGCTGCTTGCGCACACGCATTCCTTGAAAACGTATATTTACCGTGATCGAAATAAATAACCAAAGCGGTTGGCGCATGTAACGCTTTCAAAGGCAGTAAACCACAGGAGAGGAGGGAGACCCGTGGGCTCGGAATGTCGCCAGCGCATAAAACCGAGGCCAACCAGTTGTACAAGGTAGAAGGGTGTCGCGGATATATTCAAATGCTCATATGTAGGAAAAAAAAAGTCGAAACAATGAACGCATGAGCACGCCTTCTAATGTAGAACCTATCAACAATGGAAAATCCTTCAACACGAAATATGTGAGTGACCTTGAGGGTGCCATTAATTATGCCCAATGAACAAGTCAGCTGCTATAATTCATGACTGTTTTACGTCCTGAAAGCACGATATGATGATGAAAGGCACCACAGAGGAGGGCTCCTCAAATTTTGATCATTTGGTGTTCTTTAACATGCACCTAAATTTTAAAAGCACACAGGTCCACTTAATTAGCGTCTATTAAACTGCGGCCTTCGTGGCCGGGATTCAATCCCGCGATCGTTAGGGTCAGCAGACGAGTGCCTTCACTACAAGATGTCCGCGGCGGATAATAAACTCTTCAGCCACCGCTTCAATTTTCGCATCATCCATTCAACACAAACGATGTTTCGAAAGAATGAACTTTAAATACCACACATATACCGCTTAGATCCCTCAGACTCGTTTCCGAGGCGGTCGACATATATATACATTTATAACGGCTGCACGGAACTATATGCGGTCTGGAAACACGGAAACACAAGGCCTACGGAATGTGACGTAAACGTGTCGTCACTTCGTGACGTCACCCAACGTATAGCTTGCCCCACATTTAAAAACCCCCAACCCTTCTTTCTTCCTGGCGGCCAAAATTAAACCGCGCTTGTGAGTAATAGGCCAGGAGAGAAGGGGGTAGGGGGGCTGGGAAGCTATGTCGTCTGCTACAACGAACGGGAAGAAGAGCAGGCGAAAAAAAAAAAAAATGCGCGTGCGTGCGCGTCCCGAAAATGAAGTCACGCATAGAGAGGAGCGCTTTGCGCATGCGCACAATGCGGCAACACGAGCCCGTGGGCTGGCGCCAAGCTAAAACAATAAGCAGAGTAATTTAGGATCAGGCGTGGGGTTTCAAACTACATAAGATTACCCAAAAAAAGTAATTGGTGCTACCATGTTATGCACGGATGTTGCCTCGAGGTGTCGCTAGTTAAGGGCATCACGCGTCCCTTGATCAGAAAGACGCTTTTTGATGACCTTATTAGAGAGTTTTAGTACTGCGGAATGGTGCTACGTACGCATCACGCAACCGCCTTGCATTACGCGGCGTCGCTTGCCACTAATCAGCTTTTAGTACGCCGTAGTACCCGCGTACGTAACGAGCGTGAAGCGTGTTGCGTCATCTGGTAGATCAAAATAGAAGCACGTGTTGTTGACAGCCAATGTGAGCCAATCCAAGTGTTATAGCCAGCTTATGGCCATATTTTAAGCCACAGAGCCGGTTGGTGCTTGCCTTCGATGTCACAATTTTGCAAAACGAAGTCTCGCGCTGTCGCGAACTTGTTCGAGAGCGGCGCGATCAGCTCATACGTACGTACGCACGCATCTCATGCGTGCGTACGTAGCGGCTGCGTACGTAACGCGATACGTGCGCGTTGTGGTCTGCGCATGCGCACTACGCAGAACGTGGCGTCCTTACGTACGCAACGCCGCCACGTACGCAGCGTACGCAGTACTAAAACTCTCTATTATTAAGCATAAATGATGCGTTCGGGATCGTTTTGGTGGAGGCTAGCGACAACTGGCGACAAAAGCGTGAAAAAAAGAGGGCAGCTTCAGAAAGCCTCCCCCTTCCCCCAGCATTGTGAGCGTATTATTAGTGATCTGTTTGTTTGTTTGTTTTTTCATTTACAAATGAGCTGGTACGTGCCCGGCGGCATTGGGAATTGAGCCCAGCACCTTCCGCGACGCAGACGAACGTTGCGCCACCCCACCGACGCCAAAGTGTCGTCTGCAGCATCCAGTGGCACGGCGATCCTTTCTCGCTCTGGCCTGACGAGTGCTGCGTCTATTTTGGAGTCGGCGGCGAAAGACCGTTTTCGCCGCGGGCGCCACGAAAACGAAAGCCGGCACCGCGACCGAGGGCCGCCATTTTTAGAAGCCGCCGACCCACTGTGCAGCCGAGTTTAAGTTCCGGGGACGTGAAGGAGACCAGACGACCGAGGCGGACGAGCTATACTGCGCTAAAGTCGAAACACCGGATCGGTTTAGTAGATCGGGATAACTTACTTACTCGAGCTTCGAAACGATAACTCCGGCAGCTCTGACGTCGACAGGTAGCAAATAAAATTGTTTCTCTCTCTCTCCCTCTCTCTCGGCAGGTAGCAAGCGAACGTCAATCACTCGTTTAATGACCAACTCGTAAAACACACACTACAGTACACACTTGATCACTGTTCCGGTACAGTTCTGGTTCACACGCGTGAACGGGGCTGGGGGTGGGGGGAAGTTTAGGGGGAACTAATGTATGCGGGATAATATTGCCCCTCACCCTTTTGCAACCGCCTCCCCCATGCGCACGCCTACGCTCACGTGCAGGTGAGCACATCTCGCAAAAAGAATGTCTCTACCATGATCACGAGTGGGACTAGCTTACGCTGGCTATGAATCACTTACTAATTATTGACTTTTCAAATTATTCACAACATAATACAGCGGCTTTACCGTACCAAAAAAAGGAACGAAAAAGAGAAACAAGGGGAGAAGAAAGAGAGAGAGAAAAAAAAACGCCGCTAGAGACCACGAATCCAGTGTCACGTGCTTAATGCCCATAATGGGTTTGCCAAGTCACCCCACCATCTCCATTAAAAGCAAACTGCAAAAATAAAATTACAAGAAGAATGCGTACTGAGTCATCAACCTTTGAAATGCATGAATTAGAAGTCAAAGCGTTTGCGAGGTTTGCATGAATACACGCGTAATTCACGCTTCCCTACACTCGCGGCGCAAATTAGTTTCCCTTTAAAAGTACGCTTCCAGGGACGGGAGCAGCGGGGGCGTGTCCGGCCTCCATTTCGCTGCGGTCGAAAGTCGCGCTAAACCCTTCCCTCACTGCACTTTTCAATTATTTCTATACGCGCGTTTCAAAAGTTCTTTAATTCAAGAGCCAACCACTGTGCAGGAGAAGTCCCCCCACGGGCAAGGCTCTTCCTTTTTTTCTTTTTCTTTTTTTTTCGCTTCTTGCGTTCGCATTCTTACTTGCGCAACAAGTTCGAAACCTCGCACACCCCTAAAAGCAGCACTGGAAGCGCACGTCTTTCGGCGCCAGCATTTGTTTTGGTTTCCCGCGTTCCGAACTCACTGAGCAACGCCTACCCGTCACTTCTTCCTACTCGACTCGAATTCGTGGCAGAGAGAGAAAGAGAGGGTGTACAGAGCTGCCAGCCAACGCTGAAAAAAGAAAACGCACACAACGGTGGTGGTGGGTGCTTCTAGCTTCAAGAGATGTCAAGACGACGTCAATCAAGCATAGGGCCGACTGCTAAAACAGGAGAGAGAGAGCGATAACTACGGCAAGGCTGGGTCGAGAGGTTAAAAGAGAAATAAAACAAAAAAAGAAGCCGAGACACATGACCTCCCCACTCCTTGAGACGTGTATCGGGTAGGGTGGAAGGGGAGAGGGAATTCCTTGTTTTGGCAGTGAGTCATCGCCGCTGTAGGAAGGAGCCCGAGGCGGCCAACGAGGAGGATCGCCTGCCCCCCATCGGGGCGACAAAGGCCGCCACTCGGCGGTTCTTCAACTACGAAGCGCGCATACGCCTATTGAGCCAAAGAGGCGCTCCTTTTTCGAAGGCATCTCTCCGGGCGTAGGAATCAACACGCGCACACGTTGGCGTCACGATGGAACCTGCATAGCTACCCCGTAGTTTGAACAATTCAAGTTTGAACGGTGAATACTTATCGATGGGTGGATATTAGCTGCATTCTACTTTTACTCGAAACCGAGGGGGTAGCAGATATGCCATCTATTGGCTTTCCCACTTATCACACTTCTTCCTCACATATTAGAATCATTTCGTAGGAAAACACACTTAAATTAAGCCTAACAGCACCTTTGCATGGGAGGTGAAAGCGCTCGAAATATAGGCTGCACAGCTGGTGCAGCACTCTCGCAGTGACATTTGAAATCTACGCACGCTACTACACATTTTGATTAGAAAACGTATGTATGTATGTATGTATGTATGTATGTATGTATGTATGTATGTATGTATGTATGTATGTATGTATGTATGCACGTACGCATGCATGCATGCATGTATGTAATCAACGCAGTATTTACAGTTCTTGACACCTTGTGGGTTACATCCACTTTAGATTGATTGATTGATTGATTGATATGTGGGGTTTAACGTCCCAAAACCACCATATGATTATGAGAGACGCCGTAGTGCAGGGCTCCGGAAATTTCGACCACCTGGGGTTCTTCGACGTGCACCCAAATCTGAGCACACGGTCCTACAACATTGCCGCCTCCATCGGAAATGCAGCCACCGCAGCCGGGATTCGAACCCGCGACCTGCGGGTCAGCAGCCGAGTACCTTATCCACTAGATCACCGCGGCGGGGCTACATCCAGTATAGTCTAGCAAGCACTGCGAGGTTTAGCGTATGGCATGCGTCGGAACAGAACCAGACGAACTCGGAACAGAATCGCCGACAGAAGATACGCAGCAACGACGTCATCGTCTGCTGCGATAAAAAAAAAAATACCCGGTACGAACAACAATTAGAAAACCGAGCGACGTATCTGGGACAGAAGATGGACGCGAATTAATGCGCCACTAACAGCACCTGTAAGTTCTGCAATTACGGAGCCGTTTCGGCACCCCCCGAATGGTATATAAACGCTATGGGATGAACGCAGAGGCCTCGTGCAAATGGCCCCGTTCTTACGACGGTCGTCTGCTAAAGTTTTGAGGTACCAGACTCGCTGTTTAAATACCCGTCTTAAGTGATTAACAGCCTAAACGGCGCACTTCTCCGTCACAAAACGAAGAAAAAAGAGGAGGCAACGCTCCCAGGCGGCGTTGGTAACAATGTATTGCCAGCGCCACCTGGGAGTTGGCCGCGGGAGCGGCCAGACGAATTAGAAACGAGCTGTATAGTAGACCAAGAAGAGCCCTACATACTCAGAGAAGTGCGGGCAGCAACGCGCCCAAAGGCGAAAACCGGTTAATCTAGCCGCGCATTAACGTTAAACATAATAAGAAGACAGGAAAGAAAAGAATGAACACGAAATAAACAAAGGGGGGCCGATGTGAGGCCAACGCGGTGACCTCAACTGTAAGAGGAAGGCTTGGTTTGCAAGGGATGGTGCTCGAAGACCTGATGGTCATGGACAGCGCTGAAGTGCCAGGTACACGTGCGATATGGATCTGATATCAAACGAGATGGGATGCTCCAGGCACGACTTCTGGTAAGAGCGTAACAACGCAGATTAAAAAAAAACGTATGAGAAAGCAGACGAAAAACAAAATGGCGGAGTTGATGTAGCAGACAACGGATAAGCAAGAACGATAGAAACAGACGATAAAAAAAAACGAAGGACGAAGACATGTACGCCCCCTAGAGCGAACGTGGAACAAACGTACGATGTTTCGTTCGATAGGAGGCGCCATGACAGGCCAAGAATGAAAGAAGAGTCAGCAACTTTCCCCACAGTTACATTTTGTTTCTTATAAAATGCCATTGCTTCAACGTTTAAAAAGGAAGTGCGAGAAAAGGATAACAGATAACCTGCGGTCATAGTGACTGTTCCACCTTTTGACGAATGTCTGAGCCCCTCGGGGGTAAAGAATGGAGATATAATGAGAACCACCGAAGGTTGTGGGGAAACAGAACATATATACATAGCTATAGAAAGCTCCATTCTCGGTGTGTGTCTGGCAAATCTGACTTACGGATTCAACTCAGCCTTCAGACAGCACCTTTACATGGAACGCTAGAGGGAGCACATTTAGGTACATTTCACCGGAAAATTCGCCAAAAATAGTTTCAGAGAGACGCTCAGATGAGGAATAAAAGGAAGCTATAGATATAAAGATGACAGACGTTACACCACCAGCTAAACATTGTCATGTGAAGTAACGAAGGTGAGAGCAGCAGAATGGTCGGGTTGGCAGGTAAAGGACGTCAGGTAAACAGATAAAAGAGTGAGATCAACAGATAAAGACGAGTAAGGAAGCAGACGAAAAGTGAAGCAACGCAAAATATACAAGCAGACGAAAAAGAAAAAAAACTACGCAGGCAAATGTAGCAGGCGACGCACAAGCAAAATCGATAAAAACAGACGACAAAAACAAAATACGACAGTACCAAAACAGACAAAGACTTTCAGGCGAACCGATAAGAGGTGGTTAGGTCTACAAATAAAGTACGTCAGATGAGTACATAGAGGAAATCACATCAAGTGACAATGACATATCATGGAGATCGAATCAACAGATAAAACGAGATCGGCTCGATAGACAAATGAATGCCGCTCAACAGATAAAGTGGGGCAAGCCAACAGATAAAGTAGATCGGATGAAGCGACGAGGAAAAGCTGATGCAACAGATGCACACCGAGGGGAAAAAAAAAAGAATACGCATCCTCTATGAAACACCGCCTCCACGTGCGCACGACAGCGTTGACGTTGTATAAGGGCCAAACCGCGTGCAAACTCCATCGCATGTTTGTAAATCGTCATCCGGCACGCTACCAAGTAGGCAGACACCGCCAATACATTTGCGCACGTTATACAAACACAAGCAAAGGCCCGCGAGTACTGTATGTACTATACACGCAATAGCCGCTGTCTACATCACGTCCCGCCCCGATTTCCATCCATCCATGCGTGCATGGCGAGTATATATTTTCGCGTTAAAACGAGCGAGTTATATTTCTTTCTCATCCCATTTCCGCAACACGAGATTACGTCGTCAAGGCAAAACCAGAAGCTAGCTTTTCTTTTTTTTGTGTGTGTCTTTCTTGTTCAAGGACACTGGTAAAACGATTGTCGGAGAACATTGGTTATACGCGAGTTTTTTCTTTCTCAGCTCAACGAAGAAGGGTAATTTTGTTGTTTGGGGCATCTCACGCATATTTATTGTCACCGCTGAGTTTGCCAAGTGAAGTTGTTCCGAATGAAGAAGCTTAAAAGAGAAAAAAGACAAAACGTATGAAAATTCATGCCGGCGCTACGACGAATGCACACCCAAGAAACAGACAAACTCAAAAGATTGCATCTGCGCTTGCGCAGAAGCAAACTTTTCGCCCCTTTTCTTTCTAACCTCAACTTTCGAGTCAGCTAGCAAAGATGCCCTCGTTGTCTCTAACTTATAACCGAACTATAGGAAACGTCCTACAGGTGTGCGCGACTCCACATCTTTCCCCTCGTAGCGACAAAAGTCCGAATACTGCCTGGGAGGAAAAAGACGTGAAGGCCCGGGAAAAGTAATGTTTCGAATTTCGCGCCGAAACCTGCGCGTCCGCGCGTGAATGTGACGTCACAGATTTGGAATTATACCTCCGTTAATAGAGGCCGCTGCTTCACCGAGAAAGATTTCGAAGCTCTGAAAAATGAAGCATGCTCGCTTCTTTTAACAAAATAACATGCTCCACTATAAACGATGGCCAAGCAGACGCGCTCTAAGGATGTGACGTCACACCGAGCTAGTGCGGAAAACTGAATACGGCGTCGCCAGCAGTTTTCCCCTCCCCCCCCCCTTTTTTTTTCTTGGTCTCTTCTGGCTTACCAAGTTCTATCACATTGTGATTTTCTCGGTGTCAGCGAAAGGCACCAACAAACACAAGGGCACCATATAACTTTTTTGTGTTGTTTTGCTCGTGCAGTGTAGCGTTCGGAAATTGACAGATGTTTCACTACCGCGTAACTGGCGAGCAATCCTTCAATGACTCAGATCATTGAGCGAGTGAGATCACCGAAAGCAGTGACAGTTAAGGTGCGTAGCAACTGCCACCTCACATCGCGTCACATGCCGAAGAAATCACCGTGTTTACCAGCACCCCGAGCGCACCTAACGGCCAAGTCAGTAAACAGTTTCGCGCACGAGCAACACGCATCAGTACCGTCTGTCACCTGCAGCGAGGGCGGCAATAAAGACGCACACGAGACGAGGCCGCCCACAGATGAGCGCGCGCCACTGAAGCGCGACGGAAGGCGTATAGGAATTAATTGCTGCGCGAACGGAAGGACATCACGACGCATGCGCCCTCTATAGTGGCGGGTAGCGACAGCTGCGGCGGTTGGCTTCTCCGCACAGTTAATATGCTTCGCAGAAAGAGCAGACGATCGTCTGGAGAATAAAGCGCGGAGCCCCGACTGTAAACAGACACCGCCAAACGGTATACCGTCTGCTTGGTTATCCGGGACAAAAGAGAAAGAAGGGGCGCCACATATATCTGGTGGAAGCGTCACTTTATGTGCGCAATATTGCCGAAAATGTACAGCGCGATCAGAGTTCACTGGTGGTCTATATTAGTCAAGGACCAAACACTCTGATCGAGACCTGCGGTATGGATGCAATACATTTCAAGGCATAGCGAGACATATACAGTGTACAACTTAGTGTGCGGCGGTTGGGCGCATGCATCGTCTGCTTCGAAGAGCAGACGACGTTTCTGAGAAAGCGCGGCCCACTGACTCAATAAAGACACCGCTGAACAGTATCATCTGATTTTATATCCGTGATAAACGAGAAGGGAAGGAACACCTGTATCTATAAAAGACATTTCATTTACGCATTGTTGCTGAAAATGTCTGGTGCGATCTATGCTATAGCTGGTCAACTGTTTGTCTAGTACCAAACGTATTTATGATTTATTAATACTGGTCCATAACCTTCGAAGACATATATAGACGCATGCAAAACGCATGCATTTTTCATATAAAATTTTACCACAGGTTTCTCATCTTAAAATCAGTTAGAATTAGGCAGTCGATTATTTCCGTCTGTGTCTTGTAATCATTTTCTTTTTTGCGATGGCCTCATTTATGCTCCTCTTTCGACTGTGTTGAACAGCAGATCAACGAAGCTGTCAACAATGGCACGTAAACACACGGCCACTTATTGGTTATGACGTCACGTGTTACTATTAATACTAATGACGTGTTACTATTTTTACTAACGAATTGAAGTGACTCACAAACATCAACTATTAACCGTTTTACAAAATATGCGCGATCGATACCGAGGAGACTTCACATCTCACGTATACGGAACCAAACACGAAGGCCTGACACGCATTTTATCGCGAAAAGGGACGTTTCGAAATTTACATTGTGCCTTCGGGTATGTATATACCAGAAGTGTTCTACATACGCGGAACACGTTAAATCGAAAGCCTATAGCCGTAGCCACGGAGAAAGCCACGATAACCAGTCTCGGAGTATATACGGCCCGACACGCTTCCGAGGCATGCCGGAAATCCCACAATCTCCGCTTATTATACGCTGCCGCTATTGCAAACTTCCGCCATCGCACGGTTCAACAGTCACGTGGAACGATATCGATTGTCCCGTTTCATTTTTTTTTCTCTCGCGGTTATTATTATTCTGTTGCGTCTCGCACTTCACGGCCGAGCGGCTCTATTTCCGCGTTTCCCAACACCGCCTCGCTATACATTACCACACGGCTATCCAGCCACCGACGTTTTGCATTGAGATCGTGTCGAAAAGGCGCCATGATGGCGTCAACGGCAAAAAAAAAAAGAAGAAGAAGAAGCAGACGGCGTTGCGCTTCTAGCACTGATCGTCTGCTTCCAAAAAAAGGCTCGAACGCAAACAATAGAATGCTCGTGTACGCGTCCAATGTAGACTCACACGCCGAAAATTCTTACGTCCACCGTCTGCACTCGAAGCGGTTCCCGAGCAGACGACCATGCAAAGCGGCATGTCAGTACTCTGTGACGTTGAGTAACGTAACACCGAAAGTTGGACGAGTTGGTGATAGTTCACGCTTATGAACTTTCATCAATTTTCCACGTGAACGTGGAGAATCCACCAGATGGGGCACGGCACCGCACCAGAGATGCATGTGTTTCAACCGCTCAATTTGCAGGCCACGATTACCTGGGCTGTCTGCTCCTACCTTGCTGGCACGTGCGCACTGGTCCCCGATGGCACTTCACCGGCTTGGCCTGCGTCTGCATTTTTCATGCCGACGCTGAACAAGCAAATCTGGACGCACATCTGGCCGCTAGGGGCATCGACGACTACGCCTGACGGAACCGGCTCAGCATATTTAAGGGAATCACCAGCAGATCACCTCGGGCACGGCACCGCACCAGAGATGCATGTGTTTCAACCGCTCAATTTGCAGGTCAGTGACTACAAATACGCCGTCTGTGTTAGGAGTAGCAATTACTGTTTGATTGCGGTGTCGTGCCCAGCCGAATGGTGTGATGCTTTGAAACGATCTTTGTCACGAATATCTCGTTTCTGTCTGGTAATCTTTGATATGCTGCTCATGCTGTCGGGTGATATTGAATCGAACCCAGGGCCTATGAGCAAGATCGAGTCTGAGGCTTTCGCCGCAGCTATGTTAACCATACAGAAATTAGAGGAAGGGCATGCAGCCTTGTCAGCGCAATTAAGCGAGACCATTGAAAAACTGACGGCTTCTACGAACGAAGTGGCTCGTTTGACTGAACGCATTTTAGCGCTTGAATCATCTGTCGCGTCACGTTCGGCAACTGGTACCGGTACGCCTAATAACTCCCTGCACCAAATTTCGGATCATTTGACCGAGATTACGTCCAGGTGTAACGATACCAAAAACAGACAGAGGCGGTCTAACTTGCTTTTTTTTGGAATAGAAGATGACCCTAAGGAGGGATGGGCAGCATCTGAAAAAAGAATAATCGAATTCTGCTCCGAAAAATTCAACATTTCTTTGACTGGCGCACAATTCGAGCGTGTGCACAGGCTGGGGAAATTCAGAGACAGCAAACAGAGACCTATAATAGCCAAACTGACTTTCTTTAAAGATAAGCAGCAAATTCTTGCGTCAGCTCCAAAACTAAAAGGGTCCAAATATTCTATCGGAGAAGATTTTTCTCTAGCTACGCGACAGGCACGAAAAAGCCTAATTGAATTCGCTAAAACGCAAAGAAAACCGTTTAAGCTCTCAGTTGACAGGCTACGCATGGATGGCAAAACCTACATACTTGATCATGCCAGCAAAACCGTTATTCTATCGGAAAGATAGCTCGCAACCAAAACATGTCCACCTAAACACCACCAGAAACCTAAATCACATTTGGCGACCCCTTCTTTTCTGATATCATTTACTAACATTAGAAGCATAATACCCAAGCGCGATACAATCTGCTCTTTTCTGGAAGACAACAATTCAGATATACTCGTGCTCACGGAAACTTGGCTATACCCTGCAATCACAAATAACGAAGTTCTTGCTGGCAGTGAAAGATATAACATATACCGCAAAGATCGCATCGACAGGAGAGGTGGTGGTGTACTTCTTGGTGTAAAAAATACAATCTCTTCGTATGTACTGAATCTTGACTCACCCATTGAAATAATTTGGATAATGTGTGTGACTAAACACGCTAAAATTCTGGTTGGCAATTGTTACCGTCCGCCTGATTATAATAACACATTTGTACGTGATCTTCGTCATAGCATCAAAAATGCCAAAGATCTTTGCCCTACTGGTGTAGTTTACCTATTCGGTGACTTCAACCTCCCGCTGATTGATTGGACAAACTTCTCATCACCATGCTGCCTTTCCACAGAATTCATTAACTTAGTCTTGGACTTTAACCTCTCGCAAGTCATTGATCAACCAACCCGTGGTTTAAATACGTTAGACCTATTACTAACTAATGCTCCTGATTCAGTGAGGACAGTCTCTTGCCTAAAGGGCTTCAGTGATCACAATTTAATCGAGGTAACGTTGGACTTACCTGTACCATTTGCAGGAATATCCAAAAAGAAAATTCGGGACTACAGCAAAGCAGAGTTTGACAAAATAAGTGCACAGCTCGAAGAATTTTTTAGCAATGTCCTCTTTCCGTCATTCTACAACAGGTCTGTAAATGAAAACTGGGTGCTTTTTAGAGACAAGATGTCTTCATTGATAAACCAATATATCCCTGTTATCACTGTTTCTAATGATCTATCTAATCCCTGGTTCACTAAATCCCTCCGTAAGCAAAGAAACAAGAAAAAAACGCCTGTACTGCAATGCCAAACGCAGTGCTACGCCATCCGCTTGGGAAAAATACAAGCAGTACTTGACTGACTACTGTAAAGCAATATGCAACGCCAAAGAAAAATATTTTCACAACGACCTACCTTCTCTTCTGCAAAATAATCCAAAGAAATTCTGGCGCCTCATATCCCCTGACCACGGTTCCAACCAGTTGTCATTACTTAATGAAAACAACATTCCGCTTTCAGACTACGAGTGCTCCACTACTTTTAATACCTTTTTTTCATCTGTATTTAGCCAAGAAGATTCTTCTGACGTACCACATATCCCTGATTACAACTTCCAATACATGCAGCCTATTGAAATCACGGTGGAGGGTATCGCGTGTCGAATTAAACAGATTAAGGCATCCTCATCAGCTGGTATAGATGATATCAACTCTAAGGTAATTAAAAATACTGTTTCCATATCTAGCATTACATTATACCACATTTTTCGACAGTCGCTATCGTCTGGAAAACTTCCAGACGACTGGAAAATAGCCAAAGTAGTACCCATTTTTAAATCCGGAGATAAGAACTCACCTAAAAATTATCGCCCAATCTCGCTCACATGCATATGTTGCAAACTCCTCGAACACATAATCGCCTCCCACGTATACAGTCACCTCGAGACTAACAAATTCTTCTTTTCAAACCAGCACGGATTCAGAAAGGGCATGTCATGCGAAACACAGTTACTAGAATTCACTACAGACATTCATTACAACATAAATAATGGCCTACAGACTGATTGCATATTTCTTGATTTCGCCAAAGCATTCGATCGTGTCGCCCATTGTCGCCTTATTTCAAAATTATCTGCCCTCCGATTAGACTCCCTCACTTTATCTTGGCTACGCAATTTTCTGTCACTTCGCAAGCAGTTCACAATCGTTAATAATTCTTCCTCTCCCTCTTCGTATGTCTCTTCTGGCGTCCCACAGGGGAACGTTCTTGGCCCATTACTTTTTCTTATCTACATCAACGACCTCCCAACTAACATATCATCGCATATCAGAATCTTCGCTGATGACTGCATGCTCTACAGACCTATAAACTGTCCTAACGATCACTCCATCCTTCAAGATGATCTGAACACTATTTCTAACTGGTGCAGCACTTGGCTTATGAGGTTGAATACTAATAAGTGTAAAGTTGTTTCTTTTGGACGTAAACAGGTCATATCTAACTTCACTTACCATATGCAATGTGACAGGCTCTCCACGGCGACTTCTTACAAGTATCTTGGCATCCACCTTACACCAGGGCTTTCCGGGTTTGATCACATCACTAACGTTTGTGCAAAAGCCTCCAAAACATTGGGGTATTTACGCCGAAACCTTCGTCGTTGTCCCACTAACATTCGCAAAATGTCATACCTAACTTTCGTCCGCCCGCAACTTGAATATGCCTCATCTGTTTGGTCCCCTTCCGCTCAGTATCAAATTAACATGCTGGAAACAATCCAGAACAGAGCCACCCGTTACATTTCTAGAAACTATGACATCAATTCCAGTGTGACTCAGCTTAAACTCCATCATTCCCTCCAAGCATTAAATGTTCGTCGTCACGTGTCCTTGTTATGCCTATTTCATAAGTACGTCTACAGTAACAAAACATCGTCGTTGCACCTTCAACGCCCGCTCTACACGTCACGCAGATTACATAACCATCTCAGCTTCACTCGCATTTTTGGAAACACGAACGCGTTCAACACATCCGCACTACCACAAGCCATCCGCATGTGGAATGATCTTCCCGACGATATCGCCTCTGATAGCAACCCCAACACGTTTCGGCAAAAAGTTCAGACGCATTTCCTTAATATTTCATCTTGACGTTCTTTTACTTCTTTTCCGAGCGTTTTTATGTTACGGAGTGTTCTTATATACTTCATCGCCATGTTTACGTATTGCTGACTTATTGCTTTGTTAATTTTTTTTTTGTTACTAACCGACATTGTACCGTTTTTATTTTGAAATTTACATGCGATTTTTCACTGTAACCCCCCTTACTCAATGCCTTCTGGCCTGTAAGGTATTTTCAATAAATAAATAAATAAATATCTGTGAATGACAACATTCGGACCATCTCGCTGAAGGGAACCCTGATAGAATGTGAAGCAGAAGCATTGCGCACGGATGACGTCACGGGTTACACGGCGCTAACACGGGTGCTGCGGTGAGAGCTGGACGATTCGTTTGAAGCGATGGCAGGCGTAGGTCTTGCAGGTGACACGTACAGACATGTTTCAACGCTTACGTTAGGTGTGCGTCAGGTTCACTGCGCGTGAAACCAATGAGCCGGCGGTGTAGCCAGCGGCGGTCACACGGCAGGCGAGGGAGATAGTGACGTCGGCGCGCAATGCGAGGAGAGCGTGACGTCAACGCGCAGCAGCAGCGCGACCTACTTGGCACCACGCCAACACCTGCGGCACGTTCGTACGGAGGGAAAGCGTTACACAGGCTAGTCGAAGAGCTTCTTCGCATTTAATAAATATACTGCATGCCACCGGTTGCTGAGGCGACGTCTAAATTACTTTTGTTGCTGTTCCGCAGCGAGCCGACAGCTTCAAGACGACCTTGATTCCGGCTTGAAACATTGGAATGCAGTCTTCTAGCCGTTATTGTTTTTCCCTCTTTCGTTCAAAAGAGAAAGAGCAAAATTAATGGCGTTCCACAACGCAAACATTCGTTCTGCACCGGGAGTAGGCGTGCCTTGGCTTGATGTTGAAGTGTCCTGCTATACACCTGCAGCACGTGTTCGGGGAATCTGCTTGTAGTCGGAGAACACGCAGTCAAGTTTAGAGATATCTCACAACCAGCAGCAAGTCTGCTTTTGTGGGGTCACTAAACGCTACACTCGAAGCTATATGTGAATATTGAAGATATCAAGTCCCAGAATGAGGATGTGGAGACATATTACATGCTTCGATATTGCAGTCCACATCGATTCACAATGTATATAATATAACACACCTTATTAGGCCACTCGGGTGACAGTAAGTCACCACACCCCACGTGATCCTAAACCACGGTGATCACCACTGTTCATTGCCTTTTTTAAAGACGAAAGCCTTTCTTCGGGACCTTCGGCGCAAAAATTTTGGTCTGTCTGTCTGTTTGTACATTTGTCTGTTTGTCCACTCTTAACCGCATCGGCCGACCCCATCCGCAGCGCCCACCAATGTTTCTCAAGGTTCAGCGTTCATACTTGTGCAATTGTGAATTAAAAAGCAATTATTGCGCATGTCTGGGCGTCACCCCCGGAAAATCTTTTCTTCCGGGGGGTGACGGTCTGGGGCACCATAACAACACGTATATACTCTGCATGTGCGTCTTTTACTAGACAAAGCATACGCAAGTAATTTTAAGGACCGTAGCGCTTATCCCGCTGCGCTGACCATGCAACGCTTGCACGAAGAAGCGGGTGTGTCCAACGCTTTGCTAAGAAGACACGGTGGTGGCACCTACCTGTCGCCTTGCGTGAACATAAGGTGTAGACCTTATCACCTCTGAGACGGACGCGCTTTGTTTTCCAAATCAAACTGCCAGATGGCACTCATGTCTCACGTGTGACATGACTTGATGCGCTCGTTCGCCTCGAATGTTTTGTTCACTCTCTCCACACGCAAGACTATCGTCTTTCAACATTTGGAGATTACATGCACATACGGGGCCCTTTTTTTCTTTTAATTTCCTAGTGGCATACAGCCCATAACGGCGTAAGCTTTTAGTGCTAATAAGCATTGTGTCGTGTGCTCGAACAGACGCCCCACGTCTGCGCGCACACCCATACGGCACATTAAATCATTTCGTCTGCTCGTCGTAACAGGTCCAACGCATGCGCACAAAGCCGATCGCGCGCAAACAGCCCTAACCACATATTTTACTACCGTGGACTTCGACGTTCCTCGTGTGTTTACGCACGCGTACACGCACGAAGGCTTCGTGCAAACGGTTCACTTCCTTCCTGTGCAGACACGCCCGCGGTCGCCGAGCAGAGGACGCTGTTCTTTTGCTTTCTTTTTGTTTTCTACGGTCGTTTGCCTCGTAGCCGCTTCCGTCTCTTCCTTCAGACGCGCTTCGCTAATACCGCGATTGTTTAATGCCTTATTTGTTTCCTTTTTTTTCTAAAGCAGAGCCGCAGCAGGTCATTCAGAAAATATGAGGCGGAAATGACTCATCATCACCGCAACGATGATGCAGCTGTGTGGAGTTGCTATTTAATATTTCCAAGTCCAACAAAATAAGAGAAAAACAGAGGCACATCATATTTAATATTTTGATTCCTTGTATAAGATCGCAAATTGATAGCAGTGTCAAGTCCCTCCTGTAGTTCATGCATGACACGTCGATATACAGAAAAGTGGCATTTTATTATTCTCGTCATTACCGTTGGTATCTAAAAAGAAAAAAAATCACAGCATATCCACGGAGTGAATGATGATTGGTGGGGCGCAGCGTTCGCCAGTCTGTCTGTCCATTTGTTCTTGCGTCCGCCTATCTGTGTGATGCTTGGTGCATCCGTCCGTTTGTTCATTCGTCTGTCTGTCCGTCCATCTCTTTTTGCGGCCATCCCTCTGTCTGTCCATCCGTCCGTGTGCCCCTCTGTCTATCCGTCCATATGTCTAGTGAAAACTCCAAGCACAGCCATCTCACATCTTTTCATCATGTATTTATCATATACAAGTGCCCCCATCCAGCAGACATTGTAAGGACCGCTATTTCGGGTATGTGCCACTGGTGGTTACGTACTACGACGGACGCACAAGCCACGCCATAAGGAGCTTCGCCCCTAAAAAGAGAATGGGACACGGCACGAAAGACACTTTGCAGTAAGCAGGTTATTTATTATAGAACTATACGAACGAATCGGTGTTTTATAACGCGTGCAAAGCTTTCCCCTATTTCAAAGGTCGGTGGAGAGTGTATGACATACACAATAATAGCAGCAATGTGTAGAGGAAATAAGTCGTAATATTCTCTGCATGTAGGTAGCTTAAAAACGAATGTATGACGTGACAAAAGCGTTTCAGGAGTGTTTATATCGCGAGTTTCGGCTGCATCGAATCGCTTGTTATATCGAAGTTTCATATTGTGACACAGTTTGTAACAAGAAAATCGTGTTCGTAAGACAATGCCAGACAGTCAGGTTCTACTTCATAATCGAAACAACCGCACGTCACTGCTACTGCTCGCGTACTCGATCATCCAAGAATAAGCCACTGACTGCAATATCGTGCATTAATAGGCTCGGAGAGCGAGAGAGGGAGGGGGGGGGGAGGGGGGCTGAATAGACACGAGTCGTGCGAGATGGTTGTGCGTAAGAAGGAAAAAAACTGACCAGCGCGCGGTAGCCGCGCCTTGCGGCCTCATCACCGAAATGGCGTTTTCAGCACGCTAAAGTGAGCTACGCTTTACTGCAGCTCTTTTGCCGCCTCGCCACAGAAGCAAACCCCGTCTGTTCCGGCTGGCCAGCGCTTCGTCGTCTGCTCAGCGTTAGCAGACGACGACTAAGAAAAAAAAAAAGAACATCACGCACAACTACGAAAGCGCGAGAAAGCACGTGAACGAAGGGCCGTCGTAAAAGGCTTTTGCGGGACCAGCTGCGTCCGTTTCCTTTACCGGTCATTTCACCCAGGTTTTTTTTTTTCTGAGTGCGAAACAGAAAAAAACAGAAAACACGAGTTCTTTTACCTGTGCGGTCGTGCGTTTCAGGATCGCAGTACGATGCTAAACAAAAACTAAAAAGAAAGAAAGAAAAATAAAGCAAGAAAAAAAAAGAGCACTCTGAACTTGAACGCCGTCAGGATATGACGGTTGAGCGCATTTTTAGCTTACTTTCGTTTCTTTGTGGGCCAACGCAACTCGGTGCTAAAGATGGCGCGAAGTTCATCTCAAAATCGTTTTGCCGCTTCTATTGAGAGCGTACATTTAAAAAAACGAATAAAAGACGACACTGTAGCGCAATAACAATAAACAGAGCGAGATATAACCATACGGCGTCCGTATGGAGTTTCCGAGAGCCAAGTTTAAAAAGGTCGAGGTCATTGTCAAGTCAGCGGTCACTTTTCTGTTTTTTTTTTTTGTGGACGAGATGAGTCCACATGTTAAAGCTCACAGTGTCACTTATGCATTCGGCTAAGACGACTTCGAAGGGAAAGACCTTCTCCTTCTTCTCAGTGGATTTAAATGGCCCACCACCTACTTCCAAAAGCTTTCTGTATTTAACGCGGTTCAGTGCTGCCTCCGCGGTAGGCGCATCTTTGACCAAGCGAAAGTGTGACGTGGTGCCGTCCCCCTGTGACGTCACGTGATGCGATGTCATAACGACGTCGCAATTTCTGCACTTGTGACGTCACGACGGCTTCACAAACCGGATCGATCGGCGGAACACGGGAGAGGCATTCGCCCAGCAGTGGTCGTAGTCAGGCTGATGATGATGATGATGGTGATGATGGCGGCGGAGTCATACCATGACATCATAACGTGATGCTGATTTGTGCATCACCAGCGTTGATGCTTCGCATTTGACGAGGAACCTAACCCCCGCATTCACAAAAACGCTCCTTCACTCAAGAGCTCTTGTCGACTTGAAAAAGTCGATGGGAGCGCCCTCTCTTGGCAGACGAAGCCACTGCGTATTGATAATATTCAGCAGCGATTATTGAGAAGCGCAGCGTCAATTTCAGTCGAGCAGCGGTGCAGTGCTCAACTCAGTCAAGTGAAGGATAGAATTCGAGTCGAGGAGCGTTTCTGAATACGGGGGTAAGACTCTCGCCTCATCGTCTTTCGTCCGCGGTGCCACTTATTGAAAGGAGCGCCAGCGAAAGGCTCAGAGGCGCAGCGCTCCGGCACACTATCCCGGCCGTCGACGCGTCCTCTGACGCCGACAACCTTGACACGACACCTCAAGTACGACGAAGGGGCAGCGTATGCGTCAACAACGTCGACGAGGAATCATGGCGACGTTGAGTAACGAAGGAACAAGGTTCACGCGGCCGCGACTGAGGGCTTCGAAGCGGCGAAAGTAATTTGTCATCCGCGTTTGCGACACAAGCACCAACGGGTTATTGAAGAGAGAGAGAGAGGAAGACACGCTCTCACGTACCCCGCCCCCCCCCCCTTCAACATCGAACACAACGTGTTTAAAGAACTGAAGTATGCCTATGCACACCGCAGAAGGCAATAATAGATCACAGGAATTGAAATGACTGCAATCGGCTTGGGTCGCTCGCAGCGGCACTGACGCACACAGCTTCAGCGAGGCGATCGATCAGGCATATGCTTACTTAAAATTTCGCCGTTTTTGTTTTTTTTTTTTAGAGGTGAGGGTGGAACGGGGAGTGAACGAGCACCTGTTTGAGGGAGAAGTGGACGAGCCACTTCGAGTGGTCAATTAGGGGAATGATTGAAGAACTATGGCCCTGCAGTGGGCCTAGTTAGGCTGCTGCTGCTGGTTATGATGATGATGATGATGATGAGGAGGAGGAGGAGGAGGAGGAGGAGGAGAAGGGGGGAAGGGGGATCATTCGTGCTTTCTTTGGTCTTTCGAACCAACTGCATCGATGTCAGCCGTTATTATAAAACAACCGTACTGTCTGCAAGGAACATCACTACTGCCCGATAAATCGGTAACCCCTCCCCAACTTTTTTTTTATACATTCCAAAACATACACGCAATAGTCGACGTCACTAGCGGTAGCACGAAGGTTTCGTCGGCAAGAAGCGGCAACGCAACGCGTAGCTGCAGTATCACGAAAAATGAAAAAAAGCACGACCGTCTTAAGCACGCAAGCTACCACAGTGGTGGCGGCCCTCCTCCTCCTCCTCCTCCTGACCGATGCCGGAATGTCCGAGGAGTGTCCCGAGATGCCGCCAGCGCTTACGCGACACACACGCGCTTTGCGACACCTCGCGGCCTGTGGACGCCCCACTTCACTTTCCCGGCAGAGGCACGCACACACGCCGACCTACATAAGACTATGTACACAGAAACCGGCAGCCGAACGAATACGTTCTACCGCATGTCGATTGGGCAGGTAACGCTCCGCAGTTGCTCGAAACAGCTGCACCACAACCACCACCACTAAATAATAATAATAATAATAATAATAATAATAATAGTAATAATAATAATAATAATAATAATAATAATAATAATAATAATAATAATAATAATATCTGGGATGGTATATTACCTCCCGAACGATACCACGATAAGATGAGAGACGCCGTAGAAGAGAGAACCGAAAATTTGCACCGTCTGTTGCTCTTTAACGTGCCTTGACATTACACGGGCCTCTATACCACTTCGCCCCCACCGAAATGCTATACCTCCACGGCCGGGGTCGAACCCACGACCTTCGCGCCGGCAGCCGAGCACCCTAGCCACTGTTAACACCGAGGCAGGCACACGCAGCTGCAGAACTGTAAAGATAGCAAGGCAAAATGAAACGACTGGGATTTCACGTCAAAAAACCGCGATGTTATTGCGAGCCACGTTGTAGTAGAAAGAGGCTCCGCGTTAGTTTCTAACCAGCTGGAGTTTTTTTTTTTTTTTTTACGCGCACCTAAATCTGATTTAAGCGGGCGAGCTCTTGCGACCATACTGTCGTCGAGAGGAGGGCTCTTCGAAAAAACTACGGCCATCGCATCCCGCGAGTATTGCCCGACTGACCCCCCCCCCCCCCCACACACACACACACAATGCACGAAACCAGTAAAAAGACCACTGCACGCTTATCGCATCCAACGCGATAAACGCACAAGTGAACGTATATAACACAGCGTGCAGTACGACGGATATTGCACGACGGTCAACGATAAAGAAAACTTGAAAGGCACAGCCTCCCGCATATTCAATGCGCGCAAGCGACGACCTTTCTATGCTTCAGCGCCATATGACGAAGCCAAGTTGATTGATTGATATGTGGTAATCATACATGTATGTATGTGATATGTGTACTCTAGGCTCGATCAGAGACTGAGTGAGCCGACCCACGAACGAGTTTGCCGACCTATACCTATAAGGTTGTTGTCCCGCCCCGCCGCGGTAGTCTAGTGGCTAAGGTACTCGGCTGCTGACCCGCAAGTCGCGGGATCGAATCCCGGCTGTGGCGGCTGCATTTCCGATGGAGGCGGAAACGATGTAGGCCCGTGTGCTCAGATTTGGGTGCACGGTAAAGAACCCCAGGTGGTCGAAATTTCCGGAGCCCTCCACTACGGCGTCTCTCATAATCATGTGGTGGTTTTGGGACGTTTAAACCCCACATATCAAGCCCCGCCACGGTGGTCTAGTGGCTAAGGTACTCGGCTGCTGACCCGCAGGTCGCGGGTGTGGCGGCTGCATTTCCGATGGAGGCGGAAATGATGTAGGCCCGTGTACTCAGATTTGGGCGCACGTTAAAGAACTCCAAGTGATCGAAATTTCCGGAGCCCTCCACTACGGCGTCTCTCATTATCATATGCTGGTTTTGGGACGTTAAACCCAACAAATCAATCAATCACCCACATATCAATCAATCAGGGTTGTTGTTACGCATCAGCGTCACCCCGTTATCAGCGCGAACGGTTTCGCTCGAATTCCGTGCCCCGAAGATAAAACGATGCGGCGCGCAATAGAGGAAATAAAAACTCGTTACTTGTTGAGATACGCCACACACGCTCCTACTCGTGAGATAAGCCGAAGAGGATAGTGGCTCGTCTGAAGTGCGCTAATAGGGGTTGACTTCCCTTTCAAATGACGATGACGCGTCTTTGAAGAAGGCAGCTGCACCTGCGTACCCAACACTTCGGTAGACACGTTTGAGGCCCTTATTATTAAAACGAAAGCATTCATCAAACGCGAAAAGTGACGTTGCCGGCATCCTGCAACGTCACAAGTCGTGAGAATTTATGCCGTCATCATATCATACTAAACGACGTCACGTTACGAGGTCATCCCGTGACATCGCAGCTTGGTCAAAGGTGAACCGGTCCAGTTCGCAGCCACTACAAAAAAAAAAAAACTCTAGGTGCAAGAAAGTTTTAACGAGTAGAGGAGATGCGAAAAGGTCATTACAATAAATAATATATGTGCTTGAACGTCCCGAAAGCACGATATGATTATGACAGACGCCGTAGTGGACGGCTCCGGAAATTTTCGACCACGTAGGGAGTTCTCTAACCGATATCGCATAGTACACGGGCCTCGTCAAGTGAGTGAGTGAGTGAAGTGTGCATGCCGCATATGCGACAAGTACTTGCAGCCATCCACGAAAACGCACGACGCACCACTCAGCTCTAAGTGTAAAAAAGAAAATTACGAAGAAAAGAAAAAGAAAGCATCCCCCCACGTGACCCCGTTCTTCACCCATCGGGAAGCAAGCATCCGTGCACGGAAGGCCCGGAGCCACGCTCGCCGCTCGAGTGGCACGACCGAAAACGGACGGCAGCACGAGGCCGCGGAGAGGAGGAATGCGCCGGAGAAACGCCAACTGTGACGTCATCTGTCTCTCAAACGTGTTCATCGTGTAGTGAGCCCTGCTCATTAGCGGCACGTGTGTCCCTCAACAGCGCATCAAAAATGAGGGGAGGGAGGGGGGGGGGGGGTGTTCTCGCGTACGACGCATACTGGCGCGCCGACCTTGTGTGATAATGCGCGGGGTAAGAGCGATACCGCTGTCATGAACGCGCAAGCAGCGCATACACCACGAACACATACATGCGAGTTCTATCAATAATAATAACTTTTACTGACAGTAAGCGCCAACAGTAACGGCAGTGATGAAGCAACCATATATTATAAGAGGCGTGGCACACGAACACAGAGACATACTAGCGCTCAGTTCATTTTCTGCGTTTATTCGTTGTTTATGCGCTACCTTCATAATCATTAAAGAGCAAATAGCAAAATTACCGCCCTTTCGAAATATCGTTCCTAACCGCCGCGCCTCCCGCCTCCCCGGCCCTTCCCGACCTCTTCGCACGACCAGAACAGTTCAACGACGAGGTATTAGAGGTGCACCGATGTCACGAAAATAATAATAATAATAATATTAATAATAATAATAATAATAACAAGAGGGGGGGGCAACTTCGTAGCGAAATGACTAGGATTTCTCGGGACAATGCTAATGTCCGCTGCCATATCGACGCACGTCCGAAGAGGGTCAGCTTGAAGGTTAGCCGCAGCATGCACAAGAACGTTTTCTGTTTTCGTGTCGGGACGCGTAGACATGCCGTTGGAAAACAGGACCTGGAGAAAAGGTATGCAGGACCCTCACTTTATGAGTGTCCTGCATAAATACAGGAGCTACTATTGTCCTAGTATGGGGGACAACTACGAATACTATCAGAGAGACATGTAGACTTCAAAAAGAAAGCTTTGCGGTGCATTCACGGTTACTCTGGCAGCCTAAAATATTTTTACACGTTGTCGTTGCTTCGCAGTTCGCTCAAAGCGAACCAAGTCTTTTTTTGTTTGTTTGTTGCCGCATATTAGATACAATGGATTACACATTCAAAACAATACGTCGTCTAGACAGATCCACCGGACCCCTAATGTCGACAATTCTTGATTTCAATGTTTCATTGAAAAAAATTCAAATAAAGCAAAGAAATATTCACTCGACTCTGGTTTGTGTTTCGCATAACGCCATTGTCACTGCTGCATGCTTATTAACTGCAACGTGTCACACTAGAAAGTGCAGCTGAGTTAGCATTCATCAAGTTATAATATCTCCAGTTGTGTGTATGTTGTTATGACCGCCATCAGTAGGCGCCATGCTGTCGCTGAGAAGCGTGGCCGGGCAGCGTTCCCACGCCTAGAACCCAGTTTTCTCGGAACCAGCGTCCAGAGATGACGGGGGAGCGGCGCTCTTTTAATCCTCAAAGAGGTAGCCGACTGGTCGGCTGCCTATGCCCGCCAGGTATTGTCCCTGCTAGCCAGCGGATGAGACGTCGTGTCGCCACGAAGCTGTAAGCCGTTCCAGAGAGGACAACAAAGACAGCGTCTTCCTTTGAAGAAACGGCGACCCGCCGCCACAAAGTGCCCTGCTAATTGAGCAGACAGATTGGCGGACCGTTTGATGTCTGCTGTCCGAAGCTTGGGACCCCTCGACCAGTGACACACACGACGAGCAAGAGCCCCTCTGGCGCCACCTTTCAGTGCAGTGATCTTGACTTAAAATTGGATGTTCACGTGCGCCGTGCATGCTCGTACCCCTCACCTGTTGTGTGTGTGTGTGTGATTGGTGTTCCACTGAAGGAGGAGCCCGAGAGGGCTTATAACAGCGCCTCAGAGTGCAGGACGTCGCTCTGAACCAAGTAAAGGTTCAACCACCACGTTCGTAGTTTGTGAAGGCTCTGAACTGTGTAGCGGTTCAACCACCACGTTCGTGGTTTGCGAACTCTTAACCTCATGCTGTAAATATTTGTAAATAGTGCCATAAACCTGTTTGTTTTTCGTATCCCCATCTTGTAAGCGGTCGTTTCCTCAACCCGAGGCTACACCACGCTACCACAAGAGACCGGGTTTTGTTTTCGTATCCTCCAGCGACCTTCCTTCCGACCCGCAACAACTGGTCGTCAGCGGTGGGATTCGCAACAACTGGTTGGCAGCGGTGGGATACGACGCAGCACCCCGAGTCACAACAACTGGTGATCAGCGGTGGGATCACAACAACTGGTTGGCAGAGGTGGGATACGACTCAGCACCCCGAGTCACAACAATGTGTATTGTAACGTCGGACTGTACAATAGAGTCGAGCACACAAATCACTGGATGAACTAACTTGTAGCACGCTATACACGTTCACGCCGCACTTCGAGACGTGTTAAGCCCCAACTCGCGATAAGACGGTCGATAGAACGACTTGCAAACACGCACGCGCAGGATAAGGCCGAGTGCTGCTGTAGCCGAAGAGAAGTCATAAACGGAGCCGAGGCAATGGGCTATATACAATACATTTACGCTGCAGCAACGAGCTTTCACCTGTGTACACGCGCACGTGCGCGAACCCAGCTGCGCAAAGGCTTCTTTTACGGCTCTTCGGGCGTTGCTACAGAGCCATCTTTCTGCGCCCACCTGCAAGGTGCAATGTCCTGTCATATCGAAGCTCGTTGTCACGGTGACGGATGGTAAAATGAGCGAATGACCCGCGATAAACAGGGGTGTAAAACAGAGCGTAAGTACTCCGTTTTACGTCTATTATAAGCGAGATTGGAAGCAATAAGACTCAAAGGGATATGCGGAGTTGAAAACTAGTTATAAAGAAATCGCCTTACTTGAGATATCGCACAACGCGCCGTTAGTCGCTCTATCACCTAGCATTACTACTAACAAGAGTCCCAAGTTGGGCGCTACTGTGGAAACTGAGAATAGCGACGCCTTTTCTTTGTTGCTCCTATATCCGGAGCTGCAGCCCGTCACACAGCACGTCTTAGGCATTGCTCCTTCGAATTTTCACGACGTCGACCTTGAACACGGAGAACTGGCCCTTGAAGTTCTCGATCGTGACGCTGATGCAGAAACTTTGGTCGAAGGAATAGCGCGAGCTGCCGCCGCTGCCAATGCGTTCCGCCGGGCAATGGCCGGGCTCCCCCTATCCCAGCTTGCGCCGCGTAGCGGCCACTCTTGGCAGCATATAAAGCTCTCCCATAGAGTGACGGAGAAGTTTCGTGACCAGAACGGTATTAAAGGACTCTGCTATTAATAATAATATTACCTGGGGTTTTAAGTCCCGAAACGACGATACGATCAATGAGAGACGCCGTATAGTGGAGTGCTCCGAAAATTTTGACCATCAGGTCAAACGTGCTCTAACGTGCTCTAACGTGCACTAACATCACACGGGCCTCAACCATTCCGCCTCCACGAAATGTGACCGCTGCTGTCGGAATCGAACCGGCGACCTTCAGGTTGGCGGCCGAGCACCCTATAGCCACTGCTCCACGCGACGCACGTTTTACAAAAAAGACTGTGAAAACAGAAGAGTGATGCCATGCTGCGGCAGCGTACATACACAAGTGGGCCGATTAGGAAGCAAGAAATACGTACCGCACAAGTTTCCTCTAATATTAAGTATAAAGATAGAACTTTGGCGCTGCGGTCGTTCGGCCATCACGGGAATAATGGGTAGTACATATGTATCCGGCTATCTTCTTCGTACTATAAGCGGCTTCGAACAGACTCGTGGCTTTGTTTATCATTCCACTTTGGCTTTTGTTCCCGGGATGAACGAATCGTTCCAAACCTTGTGAGCTGCTCCGAACAGGTGACCCTATAAATATGTCGAGGGTGTGAACGGGGACAGCCGAGCTCAAGTTTGTCTTGCGACACTGGCGAGCCACACGAAAGCGAGAGAACAAAGTTTAGGCAAATCCATTCCACAATTCCCATGCTGCAGGTGGCGCTGCCGTGACCACTGGCAAAATTTTCCCTTTAAACGTACTATTATGACACTTTATGATGCGCGGGACGGCGCGGTGCATCACGGGACTCGACTCCCTCGAACACACCCAGAGAGGCCCACGCAAGCGCTCCGAAAAGGTCATTCGTTAACGTCACGAAACCCAAACAAATGACATACTAGACAGCTATAGTTAAAGTCAAGTAAGTGTCAACAACTTCACGAGAAAAGAAAATACGCATTTACATCCGCTTGAAACGAAGTACCGTTTTGAACGAAACCAGACGTAGCAACGTATTCACGACAGCGAATCGTACTCTCATAACCACCGCCCTACCCCCCATTCTTTTTTTTATTATAGTGAACTTCCGGCTACAACGAATTTTCCTGCAAACATTCGGTTACAACGAAATGCCACTTTAAGTAAAACCCGGAACCTGCAAACGTATTCATAAACTAATTGTGCTAACCTTATTTACTATTTCTTCTTGGCGTATCTCAAATAGCGAAGGGCTCGAACGGCGCTCAACGACCCGCCATGTGGACGGGCTTGGCTGCGTGCGCGGCTTGACGCCTGACCTGCGGCGCAATCGGGGCCTGCGCTTGAGTCCGCTTGGCTTGGCTCGGCTCGGCCGGGATCGCAAAAGCAGAACGACAACTCGGGTGTGACGATCTGCTCTACACACTGAGGGAGGGGGTGGGACTTCGTGCGGCTTCTTCTGCAGGTGCGGCCGTTTGGGCAACCAGTCATGCAGTCACGGCTCTTGCTTCTGCGGCAGCACAGTACATAAACAACACGTGCACCGCGGAAGAGTGGGCGCGCTATACCGCGGTCCCCTCAATTATACACGGCGTGAAGAATAAAGATTCTCTACGCGGCCAACGATGACAATGTCTTTTTTACGCTTTTGACAAATAGGGGCGTTCACGCTCTGATTAAAGCAAGATACGAGTGAGCATAGAAGACGGACGGACAGACAGACGGACGGACGGACGACCGAACGAATAAACAAACAAATGAATCACCAAATCCATCAGTTTCATGTTCACACTTCGGCATAAAAGCTTTTTTTAGTGGGCAGCGATGAAATATTATATAGAATGAATGAATGAATGAATGAATGAATGAATGAACGAATGAATGCATGAATGACATATTTTCTGTCTTCTCGTTTGTCGCAACGTTTTGCAGGATACGAACAAGGAGTAACGAAAAAGGACCAACCTGACAAACGAACCAATCGGTATACAGATGTAGTACATTAAAGGAGAAAAGAAAGGACGAAAGGGGGAAAAGATCAGCTATCTGCTTCTGAATCCCCCCCCCCCCTTCCTCCCAAGACGCTGTTCGCTGCATATCCAAAAAAAGAAAACGAAGAACAAAGAAAACGGAGGCGCGTTGCGTCGCGTTCATTATTCAGATTGCAGCAGCACAGTTGAGCTGCTGCAATGTGAATATTTATACTTCTGCGAGACACAGAGAAATAAATATAAATGAAAACAGCAAACTACACACGACGAGAGCGCCGCGCGTGGCGTTTGCATGCGTCGTCGTCTGCTCCGGTAACGACCTATACAAGCAAACACACGGCGTACAAAAAAATAAAGGCTATCAGGTTTCACCACTGTTTGGAATATATAGAAGCATAGGGAGGTAACGATGTTGTTTACTATATACGAATGCGCTGTACTGGGTTGACATTAGATTGTGCCCCGTTATGTGTACGACAGCGGTTATCCTTTTTTTTTTTTCTTCTGCTTCTTGAGTCGTAGAAGCTAGAGCCGCCATAGGAAAAACAGTTAAGTCGGAATTATGACGGAGATCGAATGGAAAATTTGAATTCTGGGTTACGAAATCCCAACTTGTATGGAATGCCGTCTGATCTAGGCGGAACCAACTGAGCAAATAGAAAAAAAAAACTGCATCGATTAAAGTAGAAGTGTTTTTTTATTTCAAATCAGAAGGTGTTTCTACATACGCACAGAAGCCTTAGACATGTATAGCCTCGACGAACAAGGTTTGTGCCCGTGCGGAAACCGAGACGCCTTTTTGAAGTGAAAATATGTCAAACTTGGCAGATGACACTTTGTTCTCCTTAAATTTTAAACTATAAAGTTTGACGCGACAAGATCATGACGTGATCACGAGGCAGGCCACATTGAACAGGAGGAGGATGGTGACTTTGACAAGCTGTAGTTCATATCTAACGCTCACCTTAAGGTATATGCGTGTGTTTATCCATCACTGCGAACCACAGCGTAAAGAGGGTATTTTCCTGACGCTGTCAACGAAACCGAACTCACGAATCAACGCCACTGCTTAACAAGAATAGCAAACGGTTCCGCAAAATAAAAAGACAAAACTAATACCTAGAAGCAAATTAACCGAACACTGTAGAGTGTGCACCGATAAAAAAACAAAACAGAGGGCACTGCGCCAGCACAAAAAAAAAAAGGCAGCATATTTACGGAGTGAATGATGGAGAGTGGGGCGAAGCATTCGTCCGTTCATTCGTTCAAGCTTCCGTCCGTCCACGCGTCCGTCTGTGTGACCGTCCATGCGTCCATCCGCCCGTCCGTGCGTTTGTTCATGCATCCGCCCCGCGTCCGTTCATGCGTCCATCCATGCATCTGTCTGTGTGTCCATTCGTCCATCTATTCAACACTCCAAGTACCACCGTCTCGCATCTTTTCATTATATATTCCTCATATAGAAGCACCGCCATCCAGCAGACATTCTAAGAACTAAACGAGAGGTGGCACACGCACACTTTCTTAAGGCTTGCGCTTTGGGTCTACTTCCCACCTTGAACCACCTCGAGTTCATGGTATATACTAGTTCACTGTATTCATGGCACTGCGGCCCAACGCTCGCTAAACCTTTCTAAAACTAAGGAGGTTACACCCAGCGAGTATAACGTAGCGACCCTTTCTAGTCAGACAGTGCTCAATGTGCATGCCAATGGCTGCTAATGGGGATTGCAGCGTGCGCGTTAACTAAAAGCCGAATGCTCCGGTCTCTCATTTCCCCTTAGCAGCCATTGGCATGTGCATTGAGCTTTATTTTTTTTTATTGTTCAACAACGCACAGAAGAAATCTCTCACCGGCACCACCTTGAAGGTCAAAATGTTATACTTGTTACACCCTACAACTGCTACGAGGGACGAACGGGTGCCGCTATAGGGAGCTTCGAGCCTAAAAAGCGCGCCATATCCACGAAGTGTATATATGATGACGAGTAAGCGAAGCTCCGGAGGGGATCCTGTTAAACCATGAATCCTCCGTACATTTTTGGCCACACGATTTAATTACAACGCTCCCCCTAGCGTACGTCGCCGCACTAAATCGAACGATTGCCTTCCACCGATGACGCGCGTCATACGTGACATCATTCCTATTTTATAACATCTCGCATCTTTTCATCATCAACTACAAGTACCGCCATCTAGTTTATAACATCTTGCATCTTTTCATCATCAGCTACAAGTACCACCATCTAGTGAACTAGTCTATAACATCTTGCATCTTTTCATCATCAGCTACAAGTACCGCCATCTAGTGAACACTGTAAGAACTAAACGAGAGGTGACTACATATAGGGGACGGTACCGCCTTCTAGTGAACACAGCAAGAGCTAAACGAGAAATGGCTACATACATGGGACGCACAGCCCACGCCTAAACGAGCTTCGGCCCTCCAAAAAATAAAAGACGCTGCAGAGAAAGATTAACCACCTAGCACAAGCGCGCCTTTTCCCCGTGTCGGCGCTTATTCACAATAACCTCTCCAGCATGGCCGTTCACCTATACAAGTGAGTACACACAAAAGGCGAGGGCGACGAAGCCAATGTGCGCATGCTCGCGAACGCACCTCAAACATTCGTATAGTCATAGATATATACGCATACACACTGGATCAGTTCCTGCGCGCGCAGGACCGGATATTCAGGACGAAGAAGAGACGCATGTACTACATACATGCATAAACGCTTGACGCATGTACTACATACATGCATAAACGCTTGACGCATGTACTACATACATGCATAAACGCTTGACGCATGTACTACATACATGCATAAACGCTTGCGTGTATACGCAGTAAACATATACTCGAGTTCAGGTCAAACGCGCGCAGTGCCAGCACCGGAGCGTTTGGACGGTCGGGCCGCTTATAACCTTACTTAATATACGAGGTTCGATCGTGTCTCGTAACCGCTATAAAGCCGGGTTAAAGGGTGATACGCGCGTGCATAAGTATTGTCCACAGTGTGCGTATTTCGTTTGCTTCGCAACGAACGAGATTGTAGGGGATTGCTGAAGAACAGCACGCGAAAAAAAAAAACACGAAGAAAACGCAAAGCTACGGAGCAAGTACGGAAAGAAAAAAGAAACGGAAACTCTGCAACCAGCCTTGGAAAGGATTGATGATTCCGGTGTCCGAAAGAGTAAAACACGCGACCAAATGGAATCGCATTATAATGTCAAACCACCCGGCCACTCTTGAGCAACAAACGGGGGCAATGTGCAGTCTTTTTTTCTTCTCCCCCCCCCCTCCCCTTTAGTATTGTTATTTTTTTTGTAACCTACGAACTTAGTCGGGAACATGCTTGGCTGCAGAGACCCCTAGACGACCCATATTTACTCGTTACGTATTGCCGCCACGGAATATTCCAGCGGTCAGGGTGCTTGCGTTGCTGCACGAGGTAACCGGTTTAATGCCGGTCACGAAGACGGAGTCGGAATATCACTAACCAATCAACCAGCTGACAAACCGATTGACCAACTAACTGGCTAACTAACCAAACAACTGACCAAACAACTGAACAAGCGACTTATTAACTAACTAATCATTTATCTAACTAAACAACCAACTGACCAATTAACTAACTAAACTAACTACCTATGTCTACCTTTGTGTGACAATCTTCACAGGCTTGTCATAGCCAAATTCTATGACATATCGTTCCTATTTTCGACCGAATATGGTCTCCATAACTATCAGCGCTACAGTTGGTGTTGAACAGTGCTGGCTATTGTGGCCAGCGTTTGTTACACGATGTTTACGTCGACTACACTGTAAACAACTTTGAACGCTCAAGGGCGTTTCAAGCAAGTGCACGAAACACGCTTTTGCCAAAACAAAATTTGCAAATTAGGAATGTAAGGGTGTTTTTCTTCCGCAAAACCTCTTTAACAGGTGATGTTCTTAATAAAACACCCTTATCTTCTACAGGGTGTTTTGGGTTATCGAAACACCCTTAACAGCGAACGAAATTATTTATAAGTGGGTCTATGTGGTTAAAAATCCGCTGGATCGTATAGATGAGTTTAGATCAAAAGATATGCCTCTTGCACGGCTATCTACAATCATAGTATGAATTTAGGCTATATTGTCTCAACGGTTAGTGTTCGTTTATACGAAACAAGGATATTCACGCCGGCACTGAACAGCTGCTTAAGATTTATATACCAAGCGGTCACCTTAAACCTATGTAGCGCGAGTGCTCTTCCGTACAAGGGGTTATGTTACTACACGCTAATTCGGTTTGGCGTGGGCGTAAATTTTCTATGCTGACGTCATCTGTAAATGCATCTTCGCTGACTGTTGGGAGAGAGTTGTCCACCCACTTCTGTTCACTCCATCGCTACCAACGCCTCCACGGCGAACTATTTCATGAAATACAACAGACAATAAATAAAATGGGGATATAAAATGGCCGGCCTTCAACATACAACACATCGGTGAGAAAATCAGTGGTACTGCTCATTCGTTTTCAACAGCACATCCCACGCAAAGGCACACAATTTTGCGCAGCAACGCCCGTAAGCTTTACAAGTCCCTGAACACCGACACGCCGACACAAACAAACGAATTGCAAGACATGAAGCAGACACTTCTTTTGGCCGAACGAAAGAAAGCAGGTGAAACGAGTCAGAGGAAGCAGACGATTTTTTTTTTTTCACCAGAAGGTCGACAGCCGATAAGTGCAGTAATACACCACTTCTGCAAAGACGCGTATACAAAAAAATCAGACGTGGACATGCATGCGTGCATGCAGCATACAATTACGTGTTGGCCCAGTGCGAAGTAATACACTACCGCTATACTGGGTGCACCCACGCATTAGAATAATATACAACAGGCATTTATACATCTATACACGGCCTGTAGGTACTAGCTCGAGCGCAGTCGAGTTGTACGACATTGTTCGACGTTTGGACGGCGTTTCAATTCCGATCAGCGAAAATCAATCGCAGGAATCGGTTCTTGAAAGAGAGGAAAAATGGCGTTAACTCCCGAAACGACGCGAGAAGCAATCAACCCGACAGACTGGACGAAAAACAGTAACGACCGAAGTGCCACGGAGGAAACGAAAACACTGATACACAGCGTTAAAGTATACGGACCGCTCAACGTCGAAGGGAGGGTGCGTTTGTTATTATACGTCCATATACGGCATGGTTGAGACAGGCAAAGCAGTCGCTGCGTATCCGGCCTAAGCAGACCGCGAAGGAGAAGGCGGAGAAAAAAAAAAAAAGAAAGAACGACGACGAACGCTATAAACTCCCACGAATGCTGGACAGCTATATAGACAGCTCGACGTCGAAACAATGGCTTTTCAATCAACGTACCTTTTTTTGTGTATTGAAAACGTTTAGCACCGCGGATTCAGCACATAGCTTTTGTCGATGTTCACGGACTCAACCCACGCTGTCTAACCCAAGGTTACACAGCTGAACAGTATTGTTCGAACAGAGCCGGTAATCTGAATCGCACAAGGAACGTGCAGAAAGTGCGATACACACTTGTACGTAATAACTATATACTGGCGCCTGTTACACACTATACCTAATCCCGTGTTGCAATAACTGTTGGACAAGTAGAGCTTATTCCAATCTAATTCAATCCACTGCATGAGTGATATGTTGTAACTGAAAGTTAAACAGGCATTGTGCACTACACGCTTGACGAGCGACTGCCAACCATTCAAAGATTGAAAATTTCTACGATACGCGCTAGGTGCTCGCTTCGTGCACGCAATGCACGCCGGTATACATGCGTAGTCTGCAACGACAGCACAGCTATAAAGTCGCTTATCCGCTGCTTTGAAATACACGGTGCGATGGCGTATAAGATGTTTGAAGGACACTCCTTCACAAGAAAACAGCTGTAATACAGTCACAGAAAGGTGCTTCTTCCGAATGAAGTACTCTGCTGTGATCAGAACTACGTATGATGCACGTATTAATATTTTGTTTTTAGGGCAATTGCTGTGGTTCAGTCACGGAAAAGTGTCTAGTTATTAAAAAAGCTGGGACAGAGTGCTTTGTGGTGGTCGTGCTAACGTTAGCATTCCGTGAGAGGACTCCTTCTTACGGAAACCGGTCCAATTGGTCTCACGGAAGTGCTCGGCACCGCTATACCTTCAGCTTCCTCCGTGAAGAAGGGCCCTCATTTTTTACAGTGTACAGTTGACACGGAATGCAAATGCCAGCGTTGCTGGTAGGCGAAAAATTCACACCCCCCCCCCCCTTATCTAAAGTAATTAGAAGCACTGCGACTAATCTGTTGACCGAAACAAGCTTCGATCAGTCAACCAAGACATCGGTTGACGTTTACCGACGCCGTTTTTCTCTGAAAACTTTTAATTTTCCGTCAATTTTTAACAGCGAAACGCGGCAGGCTCGGAAAAAAGTGTCGCCGCCAGTCCATTTCAGCAATCGCGGCACACAAAAATAAGTAAGTATATAAACGAGGTACAAGCGGCCTAAATGAAAGCAAACAGTGGTCGACCCAGATTCTGACCGGCGTGCAGCACGAGAGAGCTACTTTCGCGTCGTTTAGAACGGCGCGGTATCTAGCCGACGAGGTTTATATACAGCAGACGACGTGTATAGCAGACGACACATATCTGGCCGCAGTCCAGGCGCGCCATATATGCCTCGCGGCGGGTAACGAAAACAAAAAATCCCGGGCGCCCGCGGCCGCTCGCAACAGACAGCACTACACACATCCACGGATGAGCGGGCGACGGAATAAGTGACGTCAACTCGGGAGTTCGGAGTCGGAACAAAAAAAACGGGGTCGCTTAATTACGAGAGAGGCGCTAAATGGGCGCACCGAATGCGTACTTGCCACGCACGTTTTTTTCCGCTTCATTCGGGCGCGTTTAACCATGCAAATTGCCGCTTGTGTAAATAGACACGCTTACACATGAATGCGCCCGGCCACGAACGCTTCACGCAACGGCAACAAAGAGCAGCAGTACGCGAAAAGGCCGGACCGTTGGCGTGACGTCACGTTGCCTGAGTTACGTGGACTTCGGTAGCAGACGACGGACGTCTCCGCTTCCAGAAGTGAAAGAGGTGAGTCGTCTGTGACGTTAACGCCGGGAAAAGAAGACATGCAGAAATATAAAGGACGAAAAATGGATGTCGACGCGGCCACTGCGCAAATAGTCGACAAAGTATTTTTAAAAGAAAGAGGCTAAAGAAAGTAACCGACATCGCGGAAGCTTCAAACGTGTGTGTCCCAGCAGACGACGAAATTTGACCTGCGAAAAGTAGTTCATGAAAACAGGAGCAGACGAAAGAGACGACAGCCGTGTCGCAACAAGCAGACAAGAATAAACATAACGTTAAAAAATACAGACGTACAGGAAAAAAAGAGGTAACAGACGTGAAGCAAGTGTTAAAAGAAAGCAGAAGGCACGGCGCGACTAAGTGTAACAGACCTTTCAAGACAAAAACGCACGACGCTTCAAGTCTTTTTTTAAACCCTGCGCCTACCAGTAAGCACAGAAGCAAAAAAAAAATAAAACAGAACAGTCCAGCGCCTTTCTGCTAATGCTTCCGCTCAAGCGAGACAAGTGACTCAGCTAGAGCGAGAGCGCCTGCAGAAGAAAGTTGCGCAGTCTGCTAATTCCAGCTTCGCTAATCACTCAGTTCCAGTTTCTGACTTCTCACCCAGAAAAGAATAAGATGAAACTTGTACAAATAAAAATATATCTTTTCCGATAAAGCGAGATGTGAAGAAACTGGACTTCCTTTTTTTTTTCCTCGACCTGGAGCACCTATAAGCCTGAATCGACAATATCAAAAAAACCAATAACGAAGTAAGGAGAATTCGGCCAAGTCGAAACACAACCTAGCAATGTACAAATAAATTAATCCAACATATAATTAGGCCAGACAAATCGGAGGGTAATATAACTGCTGTCTTTAATTATCGCGTTAAAATCAAAGACAAGTCACATTGGTGCAAAGACAAGTCACATTGGTGCAGCGTCGGACACTTAATTCAACGGTGGCAGGCTCGGACCCTACCAACGGGAAGGGTCATTATTTATCCGCTTAGATTCACTACAATTAACCCCATCAATACGACACTACACTTAAAGACAACCATTAAAGTGTTTTACGCTTCCTTTATCTGTTCGACTCATTCGGTGACGTCTAAACAAGAAACGAGCACGTTGAAAAACTTCTCTTTATTTTAGAACACAATTCAGTCAAGCCGAGACACAGCCAAACGAGGTCATACAGACGACTACCCGGTCAAGCCAAAACCAAACAACCGCGTAGCAGACGACACCACAAGCCACTCTGCCGCTAGCGCAAACAGAAGCTGTTAGATTTACTACACAACCGGCGCTTCGTTCTATTATAACTATAAACGGGAACAGCATATCATCATGCGGCCGCGTGTCAGAGGTAGCGCAGAGAGTCGTATATACATCGCATCTCTTGTGAAGTCAGTGTGTTTAATTTATTATTATTGCGCCACGAATCGCAGCGTGTTATAAGGACAGAGACCGGCGCTCCAATATATACACCCGACTTTTAAACAACCTTCACATTTGCATACAAGCAGGCGCACGAGCACGCACGAAAAAAAAATAATGAGACAATTATACACTGATACGTTCGGCTTTTGTTCACCAACTTAAAACAAGCGTTGCAGTAACTCCTCAAAAACAGGAAGTACGGGGGGGGGGGGGGGGTCAAAAGTTCCAAGGTTACTATTCCGTGTATTTCTATGAAAGCGTGGCCTGGAAAATGTTGACCATAACTGTGCGTTTTTATGAGGTGTTCATAAGCGTTTTGAAACTGTAATAACAGCTAGTACCATACGTTTGTTTGTAAGGGTGAAACAGACTTCTTTGGGAAAATACCCGTACTGTTAACCATGTTGTAGCTTGATCACCAAAACCACAGCCACTAAAACACTCAAGCACTGGATTTCATTTATCTGCTGCCATTTGTTTGTTTGTTCGTTTGTTTGTCTGCTTGTTGCAACAACGCTCTCAATCAAGTAACAGAAGTTGATAAGACGGTACGACCACATCGATAAAGAAAAATACGAGACACTTAATTAAGACGCCATTAAACGTCTCTCCTTTTTGGAATGCTGTGATACCTGCTTCAAAGCACCCAGTAATATAATAAAAATATTATCACAATAAGCCAACCAGATTAGACGTCTGAATTCAGTAATTGCCTCACCGCGGTGGTCTGTAGTGGCTAAGGTACTCGGATGCTGACCCACAGGCCACGGGATCGAATCCCGGCTGCGACGGCTGCATTTTCAATGGAGGCGAAAATGCTGCAGGCCCGTGTGCTCAGATTTGGGTGCTCGTTAAAGAACCCCAGGTAGTCGAAATTTCCGGAGCCCTCCACTACAACGTCTCTCATAATCATACGGTGGTTTTGGGACGTTAAACACCACAAATCGATCAATCAATCATTCAGTTTAGTAATTAATTTGAATGTTCGAGACTAATTAAAGACAACTGAATCCATACAACGCAGCGCTCGGAAGATCAATTGAGGAATACATGTGCTAAATATTCCAAACCTTATAAAATTTATTAATGTTTTGGCTAACGAGCGGAGAGACAGCTGCAGTGCTATGAAAGCTGAATTGGGTTGGGAATTGCTTTCTTTACGCAGGAAAAAACTGCGTTTGAAGTTTTTCTTTTCTGTTTTTCATGGGCGGACTGGGATTGACCGTCATAACTATTTCAGTGAACCCAGCTACATATCTAGTCGACATGACCACCGACGCAAAGTGAAAGGGTATCGAGCAAGAACGACCATGTTTTATAATTCCTTTTTTGTGATGACCATTAGAGATTGGAACCAGCTGCAAGACGAGCAAGTGTGCTGTATAAACGAAGAATCGTTTTATTCCAGTCTGTAACCCCCCTGCTGTAACGCCTTTTTGAGCAAAGCGGGGCACTCACCGAATAAATAAAAAACAATAAATACTATGAACGAACAGTTCTACCAACACCTTAGTTTTAAAATGCCCGAGGCGACTCGCGGAAACCTCGGCGACGTCGGCAACTTCGTCGACACGAATTTTGAGCACATATAGCGTCTGTCAAAATATCGTTATCTCGCCGAGTCTCTGACACCATTACACTACACTGCCGTCTGCACCAAACCACCTGCTACGCCAGGCGGGCAAATAAAACCGCGACAGTGTTTCGGGCTTCGAACAATGGCTTCGTTTTCACAAGCGTACACACTACTACCCCACCTATCGCTGGCGTGTATCTCCAGCACACAACGAGGTACAATACCTTTCTTTGCGAGCCGCAGTTTATTATAGTACTCACTCTGCGACGGACGGGACGGCTTTCGTAAATAGCTCTGGCCGCTTTTAGAAACTCGATCCCCCTTTATAATGCTACGCGCGAGGAACGCAAGACACCCGTTCGCCGAAGACGGTCGGTCCGTTTGGTTAATTACGTAAGCTGATACAGGCAAGCGATACCCCATGCAGTCCGAGTTTCCGAGAGACCGTCTGCCGTTTCAGATCGTCGTCTGCTATGGGCGATGGAGCAGCAGACGATACCCTGCTGCAGACGACACGAATGCATGTATGTGGGACTTGAAGAGAAAAAAAGAAAAAAAAAAGGGGGGGGGGGGTATCAAAGTGAGCACTTCGCCGCAAAGCAGACGATACACCAAAATACATGAAAAAAAAGCAAGAGGCAAAAACAGCCCTTTGCATTTAAGGAGCAGACGAAAACGATAGCAGAATGATAAGACTAAAGTAGACGGCAAAGCGATCATTTTGCCTGTAAGCAGCAGACGAAAACTACAGCGGAACAGAACAAAAGCCGAAGGCACAATGGGCGCGCCTACTACGCCGCTAAGCAACGACATTGGACAACAATATGACACATTCCAGCACCTGATTGATTGATTGATTTGTGGGGTTTAACGTCCCAAAACCACCATTTGATTATGAGAGACGCCGACATTCCAGCACCTGGATCATGTGAAATCACTCTGGGGTATAGCGCACACGAGCGTGCTATAGAACAAAAACAACAGACAAAAAACAAAAAGCATGGAAAGAGACGCAAGTGCGCGAGGCAGAGGAAATCCATGCACCCAAAGGGGGAAAGGCACGCTCTCATGTCGTGGCAGTTGCAGACGACAGATTCCAGAGCCCATCACACTCTCGGTAGGAAACGCCAGACGAAGAAGAACGACGACGCCTGGTGCGCCAGAAGCAGCAGACGACCACGATGCCTAGACGACGAAGTGTGCAGCCTGCCTGCCAACCATAATGCCAACTGCCAACAAAACACTCTCGCATTAAAAAGCTCGGGCTCTTCATGCTTCGTTTTCGCGTACGCCTGCCTCCGCATACTCACGAGACGCTGATTCTGGGAAGGCCTAGCGCGAACAAGTGCGTTACAATGGCAAACAAGTTGTTATTTGCGAGACCCGCGCGTGAGCTCGTAGCGTGAAGCTAATGCTAAGTTATATGACGGCAGTCACTGGAGCACGCCATAGAAAACAGCCAAGAGTTAAGCGGGTAGCACGCGTCTCACAACCTCGCGCGGAGATCCCTCAAACTGGCAGTTTACAACTGACTCGCACATTCACGCAACAAAAAATTCGACTAATTAACGTTAGACACATTTACCCGCAACATTTCTTCTCTCTCTCTCTCTTCCACAGTGCATACGTACACGTCGCGTAATACAACTCTGGACAGTGTCACTTGTTTCGCTGTGGCTGTCAGTCGACGACGCAAGCGATTGGGTCCCGCCTCACCAATTATCGTACCAGAACGATTGGCGAGGTTAGCCATACATTTCACGCGCAGGACAGACCAAAGCTCGCTCAATAAAACGACCGTCCCAATTTCGAAGCAATTAACGTAAACGCCAGTTCGTACGTCTGTTCTCTTTCCGGGATAGCAGACGATGCGATCCCAAGCGTTGCAGACGACACAACCCGCAAGAAGTGTGTAAGCTTTTCTTTTTCTTTTTTTTTTTTCAGCGCTCTCATTGCTTTGATTTGCCGAGGGCGGCGCCAGCTAACACACTCGCACGCACTTCGTCGAGAGAGCGCTGCACGCACCGACCGAGTGACGGAGCGGCGCCCTCCTATGTAGTCTCACGAGCGATGGCGGGGAACGTTATGGCACGCGCCCGCCACTAGCCGCGAGGGCTATGAATAGAAAGGCGCTTTGTTTGCAAGTCTAGCAGTTGGCGATAGCCCCCCACCCCCCACCCCCCGCCGCCTGCACTGGGGGAATGGTGCGCGGATCCCCGCAAGCAATGAAAAGGGCCCGACGAGCAATGGCCGACGCCGCGCCCGACGAATGTTTACAAAACCGCGCGCCGAACGGCGGGAGTCAATGTCCCCACGATCACACCCTCACCCACATCTCGCGTGCGCCTTTAGCAGACACCCTCAAAGGCAATAAAAAACGAAACAAAGAAGGCTTAGCGGCATACGCTCCTTCCAGACCAGATGAGCAGACGAAGCATTACTTCTGCTCGGCGGAAAGCAGAAATCAAGCAAAAGATTCGCCATACTGCCCCAATATACGACGATTCCCCGTTGCTTACAAAGCCGAAACAAAAAAAAAATGAAATCGTCCAAGCATACTCGACTCGTGTTGTCTGTGTGTGCAGCACTTTGAGACACATCACGACACAAATGTTCCTGCTTGTGCCTTTGACGGTCTTTATTCGGCACGTATCTCGCTTACATCCTCTCGGCATAATGACGGCGGTCATCGAACGATAAGCGCTGAAATATCGGACGTGTCTGTGATAGGAGCTGGGTCTGTTATAACCGGGAATAGCGAATACATCAGCCGACATTTGCCATTCGTAAAGTGGCATGAGAAATTTTTAACACATATTTAGACGACAGTTGACATTTAACAAATAACGACCAGACACTTGTACCAGGGATAACCATTTCAGCTCCGAATACTACAACCACCGTTCCTCTCGCAAAGAATTTGCATAAATACTCCATCCAATGGCACTTGCTCATTTTTGTGGCGTCAAGGACTTCTTGCAGCGTTTCAGCGTTTGCAGCGTTTGATTTCCCATAAAGACAGAGTTTGTGTAACTGATAACAAATGGGAAGCTTGAACGTCATTCGTTAATTTCTTTAGGGATACTTCCACCGCTGCCGGCTCAGCCAAACGCGAAGTCCTAGATATAGTAACACCGGACCTCAATTCTTAATACACGTTTAATTATATTCACATTAGCCCAGAGAAAAGTGCTTATGGTTCAAGCCTGCTAACACGACTGTCTTTCACATGTTATTCAGCAGACATGTCGCGGTTTTGTGGGTGGAGCCGAGATTTTTTTTTCTCAAGATGATAGTATTTCTTGGGACACTACAACGCAGAAACTTTGGTATACCTGTCTCCCGTCGAGTGCCCAACGATTCAGTCACCTGGCGTAAGTTTAAGCCCGTGTTCAACGCCCACCCATCTAGATGTGGTAGCTGCGTTCATACTTGTGACCGTTGTCGATCAACAAGCAAATATCACGCATATTTGAGGCGCAACATCAATAAGTATTAGATAGTGTGTTTGTTTAGAAAATGCATAGATACCTGATTCCATAGAAAGCAATGTTTATTATTTTTAAGGATGTAACAAAGTAAAGAGTAGTTATATGGCCCGGGTGAGGGCCAAACTCCATAAGCGCGAAAATGCACGCGACAGCGACGAGCGACGCTATGAGCGACGAAACATGGCGTTCGCGCGACATGTCGCGGGGTAGTTTTCGCGCGATCGCTCGGTTCTCCAGATTTGGAAACCGTCGCTCATCGCCCGGAAGTGCCGGGCTCAAGCAGCCAATAGCGAAAAACCGGAAAAGACGAAGACTACATAGGTGCACGTGACCCTGCCCGAGTCACGTATGTGCAACAAGAAATAACGCAATGTTTATTACGCATGCGCATATAAAAAGTGCTGCAAGGCAATAATAAACACTTTCCGTTCCATTACACAACAATATATCTTATTTTTAAATTGGAAACCGCTCGCTACGCGGTTTTCTTGGTGCGAGTTGACGGCCTCATGCCAGCAACAGTGGAGTTCGCTCGCCGAAGCCGTCGCGTGGATGAGGTTTGCCTGCGCTAGCGACTGATCGCGCGACACCGGTCTACGTCGCGTCGCTCGTCGCTGTCGCGTGCATTTTCGCGCTTATGGAGTTTGGGCTTGAGTGTGTACGTTAAGCCAGAACACCATCGGTAGCCGCCAGTTCATGGTTCACAAATTAAACAAAAATTGTGTGCACGCATTAGTGTATAGCGGAGGGGGGGGGGGGGGGTATGTAAACAGCCTGTCTGCATAATGGCAACACACACACACTTTGCCGTACGCTATACCACCCACAAATGCCTTATACGCCAACAGCTGCACGAGATAAGCACAAACACGCGTTTGTCCCAGTCCCTCGCGCTGCAGTTATTTTGCGCACGAATTATACTAGCAGGACCAAGTCACCACACTTCAAAGCAAAAAGTGCCGCCATATCCACGAAGTGAATGATGATGAGTGGGCGAAGCTCCGGAGGTAAACCTGGTAAACCATGAATCCTCCGTACATTTTGCCCACTCGATTTTATTACAACCCTCCCCCTAGCGTATGTCGGTGCACTAAATCAAACGATTGCCTTCCACCAATGGCACGTGACATATGTGACATCATTGCTATTTTATAACATCTCGCATCTTTCATCATCAACTACAAGTACCGCCGCCTAGTTCATAACACCTTGCATCTTTTCATCATCAACTACAAGTACCGCCATCTAGTGCACAATGCGAGAACTAAACTAGAGGTGGCTACATACAGGGGACGCACAGCCCACGCCTTAAGGAGCTTCGCCCCTAAAAGCACGGCGGACTTCGGTCGCGATTTTACAGGACAGACCAAGACAACGACCACTAAGACACAGCCATATTGAACGCGAACCATCAAAAAAGAAAAAATATACATATAGACAACCTATTCCCACTGGCATGAGCAAGTACGCGTACATTGGCAGGCGAAGCCCACGTCAATCACGTTAACGTGCCCCTGTCCACATTGGTCGTAATGAGGGCTGGCGTTTCGCCGCCAAAAGTCTGCCCAGATCGAAAACAAAAACGAACAAAAACAAAAGAACAACAAAGCGCAGACCCGGTAGCAGAAGTAAGTAGAGATGCGATGAAACAAAAACAAACACCAAAATAACACTCTCCCCTCCATCTGTTACTGCCTTCACGGTAGGTGGCGCGACCTGCCGCTCCCGCATGCTACCCTATGGGCAGGGTCCGGCGAAGTCAGTGCCGATAAAGCGGCAACATTAATCAATCTGCCCCTCCCAATAGCTGCAGCTCCCACACAACGGGCGCCCAAACCGCCCCTTTGTGACGTCAGAGATGTGACTTTTTTGCTTCGACCGCGCAAAACTGAAGGTTGCGTGGGGCCTGGCTGGTCATGCGTTGTCTCGTTAGCAGAAGGGGAGCGCGAGAAAGACGCGGACACAGAAGATTGTCATTCGGGATTGGCGCAAACTGCCCACCTTATTTGAAAACACCAAAGCATTATTAACAAAATTTCTTGAGAGGTTTTACGTACCATACCAATGATATGATCTTGAGGGAGTCCGTAGGTGGAAAACTCCGAAAATGTCGAAAATCTGGTATCCCATAAGTTACATGCAAACAAATCTAAGGTTACACGGGCTTCTATTCTAACCTATGGCGTTTCGCCCCCTTAACCATGTGGTCCCCGAAGCCGGGATCCAATCCCGCGACCTTCGGGCCAGTAGTAGAGTGTCATTCCTACTAAACCACCAGGCCAAATGGGAACGCCAAAGAAAGTCTAAATGAATACAGACCGGCACATGACGTGTCAACTTTACATCCGCCATCGTTACGCCAAAAACCTCCTCCCAACCACCGTGAAAATCTATTTTTGTTACCAACAGGATTATGTATGAAATAGCCATACAGTGTCATTAGACAATGCCATCTAAACAGTGCAGTTCCAACCAACTCCAAGCAGAATGCACCAACTGCCCCAAGCAAAAGCATAACATGTCTCGCCCTCTTAGCATCACCAGTTCACGTACGTTACGTCATCAATAGGTGGCGCTAAACAACCTCCCGATACGGATCACCCAGCTGCCGGAGGGGGTGGGGGGTTATAATGCAGTCCACTAACGGATCGATACTAATAGGCGGTAGCGAGGAGCGCGCCCGGGTCTTATAAGCTTATATCACCTACTAACACGCGTGGGAAAACCGATTGGACGCCACGTGGACAAACGATCGAAAGAGTATGACGTCATAATGACGTGCCCCTATAGACAAGTCCCGTCCAGAGAACTTCGACGAAACGCCACCGTCTGGTCAGACAGAATGTGATAAAATGACGACTCGCTATACTTCTTATTATTACGTCACCAAATCGAGAGTCAACCGACCAAGTCGAACGCGGCCATCTGAACGAGGTTTGTGAACAAAACTTCAGAACAAGTTGCTTGTTCACAATGCATGAACAAAGAAAAATGATATTAAGAACCCGTTTTTTTTCTTTTGCTAGACACTATAGGCTGAACGAAAATCAGCAGACAATTAAGCCAGTGAGATTATGGGGGCGTTACTTGTAATAATTGTGATTTAAAGGTTTCTCCTTAGCAGCGCTGCACTGTGAGCAATCAGCTCGTAAGGGTTCCAAAATGTCACCTAACCCGTTTGACTTGGTTCAGTGACCACTTCATGATGGTCACCAAACAAAATGACTAAACCAGAGATGGTCACCGTGAGACGAACAAGAAGCAGGTCGCGTTTCATACCACTGCACTGTTGTACGGCGTATAGCCAACTTTAGCCAACGGATAGCCAATCTAAAGAAGTACTAGCCAGCATTAATTATTTCGATATTATGCCAGCAATCACGCACGGTATAGACATCGCACATAGCGTATACAGTGTTTTTTTGTAAGTAAGTCAATGAATAGTTACTGCAGCATACATTTCGTATTTGGTTACGTATTATATGATGACTCGTATTCCCTAATTAATCGCTGTATTCATGGGATGTTGTGGCCAGGTACTGCACCAGGGTGGCCAATCCTGCTCTGGTGAGGGAGTACATTACCGGTAGCTGGTCGCCAGTGATGCCGCACTCCAGACCCCTTCTTTGCGCCCGTCTCAGAGCTGCGCGTCTCGTTTTCCAAGATAACTACCAGATAGCGCTCAAGTCTCACATGTGACGTGACTTGGTGTGCTCGTTCGCCTCCGCTGCACGCTCGAAGCACTCTAACACAGCGCCTCCAGAATACCATTCACCGATTAGAACATCAAATAAACGTTTTGTTCAATCTCTACAGACGCAGATTATCGTTTTTCGACGACATTTGCAGATTAACATGCAGATATATTGGGGCCAATTTTTTTACGATTCTTTCATCACACGCTTTAGGTAAACATACGATTTGGAATGGTCCGGCATCTGCATTCAAACCGAATTTTGTCATGGCATGCTAGACTGCTGCGTTATCTCCAAGTAAGAGGTTCTGTCGCACTTTCTTAAAAGTGCACCTGACCACCCATCAGCTCTCAACTTCACCCGACTCGTAGCTCACCTGGCCTTCTAAACTCTTTGAAAGTCCTTTTTTTATTAAAACAAAAACACCCTGCGGGGTTTCTAACCTCTGCCCTAGTGAGCTTCGGCCGGCTTAGTGTCCTGGATGACCCTCCTTTTCACGCGTTTATCCTCTCTCGTAGCTTCTTCCTGCCTCACTCTATTTTGACATAGTTGGCTTCAGTCGGAGTTCTGCCGATTTCGAGTGGTCGCGCTCCTACTTTGACACTTCTAGTCAACTGACGAGTTGCGCACACCTGTCCTGCGAACTAATCGGGTATATACTTTTACGTGATTTGTTACGTTTAGCGTATATACGTCACGGGCGGTAGCAGTGCACGAAAATTAAACGCGAGAAGTTTCTAACTGCTAAAGAATAGACTGCAGGCGCTGCCTTCAAGGCTGAATTCTTATTCTGGTTTCTTATTCTAGTTTCTTATTAGTTTTCTTTTTTTTCCTTTGTTTTGTGCATGTCAAACCGCAATGCAAATACGTTGCAAACTCATGCGGAAACGCGTAGCATGTGTCATTTTCGTTTTCATTTTCAGTTTCGTAGCAGTGCACAGAGCTAACATGCCTTTTTCTTTAGTAAATGCGACCTTGTATGCATATTTCGATGCTTCCCCCCCCCCCCTTATGTATTGCCCAACCCAGGGCCCTTAAGGGACAATAAATGATGATGATGAATCCCAATTTTTGTTGATGATCATGAATCATACGATAAACGTTATTCAGGCACTTCTGGAAATGACAAGCAATTAATAGACGTTGAACAGGCGCATTTCACTCCCAATTACGCTTCCGCTAGAACGCTCAGAATTATATCGAAGCAGAGAAAAAAACTAAAAAAAAGCCGAAGAACTACATTCGACCATATCGTAGATCTTGTCATACAATGTACACCAAGCGAGAAGAACTACGGAAGGCTAATTTTGGGAGGAGATTGTTCAAGCGTCGCGTCACACAATTAAAAAAAAAACAAAATGAAAAAAGAGAAGTCTAGAATGTCGCTCGAGAGCTTCGAGAAACCGAATAACGCCGCTCAACTTGTCCCACAAAGTATATATACAACAAGCAAGAGCTGCACCGGCAATAATGTCTAGCAGGAGGGAGTGGGTATACACGGCAAATTTTGTGTTCGGACGTAACTCCGAGATTACGGGTATCGAAAATTCCAAATTCGTCGCGCGCGCGCCAGTGTGAAAAAGAGACAGTGCGATAAGCAGCTCCCCCGATTAGCGCACTATACTACGCTCCGCTGTTCGCTCCGCGCAAATCGCTCCACCCACTGCGCCGCGCCGATGCCGCTAGCATGCGTATACAGAGACGCGGAGCCGAAAATAAACGCCGCCACCAAGACAACGACTCACCGAGACAACGTTGCGTTTTATTTCGGGCCCACGGGGGTCTGCTGCTTATTTTTAGCCGCATACATCGCCCCGAGCAGCGGTCTTCTAAAGGAAAACCCGGTTGCAACCTCCTCTTCCACGATACTATACGCAGGCTTCGAGGATTGGCGTACACTGTTAACAACCTTACTCGCTATAGGGGCGGGCTATGACGAAACGCAACACGGCATCAAAAGGATCGGGGAAGTTACAGTAACACTAAGTCACGCAATAGCATACGCATCGCTAAAGACCGTAAAAAGACCATCGAAAGCCATCGTCGCTTTTTTTTTTACTTATCAAACAACTATATGTATTGAAGAAGAATGGCTATTTGAGCTAGTTGGTTTGAATTCATGGTAATAAGGGCTGCAGCGCGAGCACGAAGGTGCTAGAAGAAACAGACGAAAGGCGAGGCACGGAAAGCAAAGAGGACAACACAGCACTCGTGCTCGCACTGCAGCCCTTATTACCATGAACTATATGTATCAGCCATCAGATAGAAAATATTACGAATACCAGTGGGAAATTCTATTCGCCATTCAGCTAACAATATATAGCCAACAGTCAGCCATCACTAGACCTGGTAGGATGAATGTTAATGCGCTCAGAAAATAACGTCGACCAACGAACCTCTTTTTCATCGAGCTTGTTCACAGAAAGTACGCGGAAGAGCTTCAAGAAGATGCAAAACAAAAAAGAAAGCCGTGAAAAGTAATAACGAGGCCTGTAAGCACGTGACCGCAGCTTGTTTTTTTTTTAAGATACGTATAGTCGAAAACCTTCAAGGGTATGTCAACAGGTGTCGCGGTAACAGTATAAAAGGCGACTTTCGGAAATAATGCTAGAAAAACACCCGCGACAACATCGCGAGCCAACCAGCTGTCTAAGAGCACAGTCCGCTCAGAAGCGGTGCATAATTAGTGTCTTCCGCCATCTGACCTTTCAAAAGAATTGCCTTTCTCTTTTTCTCTCTCTACAAGTGTCTTCTACTTCGCGTCGTCTGCTTCTCCGAAGCAGCAGCCGACACTTACAAAACAGACGACACGCTCGCTCACGATTTATATATAAACAGACGAAAATGGGAGCTGCATGATACATTACATCTCCTCCTTCCTCATCCTGAACCTTGAGATTCCCGCCTTAGGACCAGGCCATGATTCCGGAAAGCAAGAAAAATAAAATTTTTCTTTACCTTCGTTTCAACAGCGAGGAAGGAAGGCTATATACGCTCGAGGACACATTGACCACGGTCTCCCATAAACTGACTTCACAGGTGACCAGTAGCAAGTCGGACGTCGCAGTGAAGACGGAAAAAAAATTCGAAAAAAAAGAGAAAAAAAGGATGTACTCGAGTGCGCATGCGTGCGTGCGTGTGTAGTTGAACAACACGGCCGGTAGCATGCCGTAAAACGGCAGTACGCAGAGCAGCTGAAAAGCGGAACCGCATGCGGTTCTTCACGATTGACTGCCTCCGCAATCGCCGTTACGCTTGGTTTCGTCGCCTAACGTATTCGCCACCGCCATCTTGCTTTTTTTTTTTCGTCTCTTCGCCTGCAGCGAGGAACAGAACGGTAGTACCCAGCGAAACGCGTAAGACGGGTCAGACCTGCTGCTTTGCCTCGGCAAATAAGAAACAAGAAGCGAGCAGACGACGGGGCAAGGTCGCGAGCAGACGAAAACGCGAGGGAACCACCAGACGCGCAGAAGAGGAACGGTACAAAAAGAACAGACGAAAAATAAATAAAAAAATAGAGCACGCGTCCGCAAGCAGACGATACAAGATGGCGAACGCCGGCAACACAAAAGTTGCTCCGATGCGCGTCGTCTGCTGCGTGCGCAGTTTTATTCCGCTAGCAGAAGACGCGCGAGGGCGCTATGTGCTTGTGCTCTTTTTTTTCAATATTTTGTCTTTAATCCCTTACGACATCTGATACCAGCGTTTTCAGACTAATTTATGGAAAACGCCGAAATCGCAAGAATTGCCATTTGATATATGTGCGTGTAGCAGATTCAGCGAAATTCACCGATTCAGTTCGGCAAGATCTGGACTCTTTCTTTTTTTTTGGGGGGGGGGGGGGGCAAACTTTAACGACGGATATATTTCGTAATGCATGTCTTCCAGTGCACATTTTGTGGTGCTTGTTTTTTTTTTAGTTTACGTTTTGTATAGTGCAAAGCTGCAGGAAATCTGTACGGACTTACTTAGGGGGGAAAAAAGAGAGAGAGCTTCTGTGCTGACGAAGAATTCCTTCTGATTGATTGATTGATTGATTGATTGATTGATTGATTGATTGATTGATTGATATGTGGAGTTTAACGTCCCAAAACCACTACATGAAGAATTCCTTCTGGTCTGATTACAACAAAAATTTCACCCTCCATTTTATAAATTAGCATACCACCAGAACTTTTCACACTAAAAATACCACGAAGCTAGAGCGAATAACGCTTTAAGCGTTCGCGATTGTCCCCGACAGCCCCTGCCCTCCCTCTATTTTTGTGTGTTATCTTTCACGATACCTCTTGCCGTACGTGTTGAGTCGATTTTTTTTTTAATTCTTTGCGAACCCGACATGCGTTCGTTGCACCGCTACGTGGCCACCGACTCCTCCGCACGCATGCCAGACTCCTCAAAACGGCGTCGTCACCTCCACCCATCGCCGGGGTACAAAACAAAGAACACGGCGGCACGCGTTGTCGGGGCCAAGTGTTCTTCTCCCCCTGTTCAAGCAAAGCAACAACGGTTCCCCGCCAGCTGCATTGTGCGTGCGTCAGCACAGATATGGCGGCAAATGAGCGAAAAACCGCTGCGCATACACGTACGCGCGAGAGAGACATTCCAATCGTTCCAACGCGTTTGTTTGCCGCCGCTATACGCTTCCCTTTTTTTTTTCTTTTTACTCCCTCGTCTCTCTTTCATTTCTTCCTCACTTTCCGACCGCTATAGACGATGTGGCACCTCTCTTCACCCCGGTTACCAGCCCGCATGCGGTTTAGCACCCGCGCAATCACAGCGACTCACACAGGGACATCGTAAAGGAAGACAGCCAGTGCGCCGCCAGAATTTTCTCTGGGCAGTTCTTAATGCACGTAATGCACCTAGTAAGCGGTGGTTTTACATTACAGTCACGAAGACGAAGATGATGATGATGATGATAATGATTATGATAATGGTGATGATGATGATGATGATGATGATGCACTCTTCTGCAGAATTGCAGCCCTAAAGTTCCACGATGGTACGCTAGAGGCAGCGCCTCGTGCTGCTAGAGGAAAGTCTGGCGTTAGCGTCTATGGGAGCTGCAAGGCATCACACTCCAGCCAGCTTGGGAATGACAGGATGGATTCGCCTAAGCTGCGGTCCTTCGGTTCCGTGTGCAAGACAGTATTTTATTAGGTTCGGCAGTCACACTTCCGCGGCATGGCCCTCTATGCTCACCAATTCAAATACGAGGCTCACAACAAGAAATTTTTTTATCCAAAACGGAAGTCCAGGTACAAGAATAAGTAATTAATCAAAGCTACAAGTGCATTCGATACAGCAAGCACGAAGACTATAGGCAAATCCGTGCATATACTGTGTATACCAATCGTTACCATGGTGACTGAACGATCGCAGCGCCAGAGTGCCCTCTAATGAATAGATATTGAAGGAAACGTTATGAAGACAGAGACACCCAAATCTCAGCACCCACAGAGTTCACAGATAAACTACGTGTAATACGCGAAACTATAAGAAGTCCTGGGGACTCGGTGTGCTGTTTCAACCGCGCCAGCTGACTACACCGAAACACGGCCCTTCCTCCAAGTAGTGAAGTAAACAGACGAACACGTCTTGTGGAGATGAAAACAGAACGGGAACAACAAATAAGTGCCAAGTGCAACCCTCGCCCCACACCGCCTCACGAGCTCTAAAGCGCCACCTCGCGGTCATAAACAAAGAATAAGCAACCTTGTGCACCTTCATCAAAGCGGGACGGGCCATCAAGGCGGCCTCAGAAGTGGGACAAGGTGAACAAAGCAACGTGTGTGTGGGAGTGCGAATATGTTCGTGCGTGTGCTCTGGCGCGTCGTCTGCATGCATGCGTGTGAACGAACGGGAATCGAGACCCGCCACTGTGAGGCAGGCGGGTCGCCTTCGCGCGCCATAACCAGGCAGTCGTCCAGTTATGCGCGCGTATAAAGGAGCCTTTGATGCATTCCCTTCCTATCTTGCTCACTTTGACGGGGTTTTTTTGTTTGTTTGTTTGTTTATGCGCAACGGTTCCCACGAGCAGAGTAGCAGACGGCTTTGAAGAGACGACCGCCGGCACGCATGTAGTCCCCAGCCGTCTAGAAGCAGACGACACTGGACAGACGATTCTTCAGCTGGCAAAAAAAAAAAAAAAGCAGACGGCAACGAAGCAGCAGGCTTGCAAACACATTCCGAGTTTCCCACAATTACCAATAGAGGGGGAAAAAAAAAGTGGCGCTGAGACGCCACTGTTAGATCCTTGTATACAGGAAGTCTACAGCTGCAGTCGCTCTCTGGATTTCGTGCCGACCGGTTGTGCCCCCCGCGATCTCCGACGACAGCGCAGCTCTGGCCTGACTGGGCTCGCCCTACGCCATATCCTGCCGCCGACAAGAGCTCTCGCTGAGTGGTGCCCCTTCGTCGGACTCCTGCGATCGTGTCAATTTTTCCTATCTTCTTGTTGATTTTGGGTGTCGCTGTCCCTGCGCCACGCTCTCTCCTTCCACCTCTTTATCTCTATACCTTTAGTCCTATCTTTTTAATCCTTCGTTACCCCCATCCCTCGTGAGCTACTGTTGAGGTGACGCACTCCGGTGCAGACAGTTACGGGGCTCACTTTTATCTTATTTTCTCTTTTAAGAATCACACAAGTATAACTGCAGAAAGCGTGAGAATGTCCAAACCTCCGGTGCCACTTTTCAGCATTACAATTTATATATATATATATATATATATATATATATATATATATATATATATATATATATATATATATATATATATATATATATATATAACCCAATAACAATGCCAGAATTACCCGCTCGTTTCCGGCGGCTCTCCGTCGCTCCTTTCTAGTTCCTCTCCTTCTGCTTCTTGTTGTCTGTTGCTACCTCGTTCGCCCGCTTGGCTTTTTCTCTCTCTCTTTTTTTTTTTGGAGGGTCTTTAAACTGTGAGGGTGACCCTCTGCTACGGGAACTTGTATCATTTCACTTACATCCTCCGAAGAAGGCTGGTCCACCAACCGAAACTGTTAGGATTAAATAAATATTTTATTGTTTTGTTTCCTATACTGCACTATTTTCGAAGTTTATAACTTTTATTACGGTAGCCGGAAGAAACTCTGATCATCTATATATATATATATATATATATATATATATATATATATATATATATATATATATATATATATATATATATATGATAAAACGTGTTTCACGCCAATAAAGACGCGTAAAAATTTCTTAATATTCTAGGGGCGGGGGGGCAGAAGTTCATGCGCGTGTGTGCCAAATCTCAGTCTTCGGGGAGGAGGGGGGGGGGGGCGAGCAGAATTTTTCAACACCTCCCGTCGCCCCCGGCTACGCCAATGCTTTAACGTGCGCACAAATACGATCACGCGACTATTGAATCCCCCCCACCCCCTATCGAAACGAGGCCGCACCGTACACGTGGAGGCCGGCAATCGAACCCCAGTCCTTCGATCCTATCAACGCGACAACCTTGTACGTAGCCTTCGATAAACTGCGCGTATCGTACCACGTATAACGGCGCGGATATGCGCGTTCAAATCGAATCGCCGACCGCGTCGCGATTAGCAACCGCCGGCTGCGTCGGTCTCCTCTATATACGCCAGAGCGAGGAAAGCGATAGCGACGGCCACGTTAGCGAAGAGGAGGGGGAGGAGGTACAGGTCGCCCGCTCGATCGCCAAGAACGCAGGAAGCGGGAGGAGGTCGTATATAAAAGACACCGAGAAAGAATGAGAACGGCAAACGCGCGCTGTCACCGGGGCACCGAGCACGAAAGCGATTCCAGGCATTTCCTGCTTATCGCGTTGCTGATTTTTCTCTTCTTTCGTTTTGGTTTTGTTTTTTCGTTGATCTCATCGGAAGAGAAGGCATTAACATCGCCGTTAACCCGCCCCGCCCGCCCTCCACCGGGACAACCAACAAGCGTTGACACACGTCGTCTTGACACGAAAATTCAAAAGCACAACGCCGCGAAGGAGAGTCGCTGTCAGGCGTCCGCAATTTTGACTTGACCAATTATTTATAAAGACGAACACTTAATACTCCTCAAGCGAACGTGAGAGCTTCGGTGCAAAGTAGGCCGCAGACTCGAAAACGTATGAAAGGTTGCATGGCCACACATGCGCCCATGACTCAAAAAATCGTAGTGACATAACAACTAGTTCAAGCCGACACACTTGTGAGTGTGTGTGAGAAGGAAAGGGGGAGGGCGCGCGCGCTTGTGTATGTATGTATGTATGTATGTATGTGCGTACAGCTTACTGTAAGATCTAGGTTTCCTTAGAAATCAAATAGCAAATTAGGAATAGCGGGTTCGTCTGAACCATTACACACACGCGCGAACGCACAGGAATAAAATCTTGAGAGAAAGAGAGAAACAAATTGTTATTGGAAGCCACGGAGCAGGCTTTTCGACGCCACAACCGTTACGCAACGGTTTCGCTTGTAAACCCCCCCCCCCCCCCCTCCGACATGACCCCGACACGGTCTATTCGATCGACGCTCCGAAAAACGCCGAACGACGAGATCGAATCGAACGAAAAGGCGAAAAAAAAAAGAACAAAGAACACACGCAAACGCCATACACGTGGAGCTACAGAGCGATGTGGCGCACGTACCGCTCAACGAGAACGAAAAGACTAAAGAAAAGAAGAGTAAAAAGAGAGAGAGAGAGAGACCCGTATTTATACGAACACGACGGCCGAAGGGGGGGAAGGGAGACGATCGGAGCGAAAGTGGACCGCCACGCACGATCGAGTTTGTCCCAGTGCGCGACATGAAGTGCGTTCGTATACGCCGAATTGGCTGCAAGCCGGGACGCGGCATACCGACACCTCCTTCCTTCCTTTCTCCCGTTTATACATCGGCAACAGCAGAAGCGGCAGCAGCCGGTAGACCGTGACCGGAACGGGCATGCTAATACACACACACACACAGAGAGGACGAGGCAACGCCGACGACGATGGCAGCGATAAACGATCGACGACACTCGCACGCGCACATAGATGGCGCGTGCGCCGTCGCTTTCCTTTACAGAGAGCACGTAATACCGTGCACAGAATTACGGAACACAACTATAGTCCGTTAAAGGAGGTTTCAATAATACAATATCCGGGATTTTACGACCCACGATGCGATTCCGAGGGACGCCGTATACAGGCGTCGAAGCACAGCGAGGCCACGCCGCTAAAAACTTGCGTGCCAACATGTAAATATGCAAAATGTACATATTTATGTTTTATTTGTGTCTCGTGTTTAGCTTGAAGTATTTTTTGTGGTTGTGCGATCCATCGAATGTACACGTTCTTTCAACGTAATCTCATATCTACGTTCATATAAATGACGTCTGCTTTGTCATTATCGTTAGAGTATGTCTAAGAAGGAAATGTTCTGTTGAGTGTTATCGACGTTTGTGGCAATAATTTTTTTCTAAACAAAACTTGCCTCGTAATTTTTATTTTTTTTAGCCGGGACGGCTTTGTGCTCTCCCACAGTAGAGTACTAAGTGCTCTAAATCGTTAAAGACCTTTTTTTTTTTTTCTCAACATACTGGGCCGAATGAGACGAGAGACCCTCGCGTTTCCTCTCCGAGGAGCTTTTCTGCCACGGGGAACACGAGTTTTCTGCGGCATTGGTCGTGTGCCCTTTCGTCAGCGTTGAACACGAAAGGGTATACACCTCATTTTTCCGACCGACGTGGCGTTAAGTAACTCCCGTTGAGTAGTTATTCACGATTTCGTTTTGCAACCAATTGTGTTTCATTGCATCTATTGTATCGTTATACCATACATTATATCACGATATCACATTGAGTTCTTGTGTACACGTATGCCAACATTGCCATGTATATATAGGGCAATGACGTCTTCATTGCAACGTAGTGATGCTCGTCTTGGTACATAGGTGTGCCAAAGTGTATGTATACCCTCAATACTGAAATGTTATCAAATCTTTGTCGCGAAAGCTGCTTTTCTGGAAGTTTTATCTAACAGCATAGAAACGATGCAAGAAAGTCGAACTAACCCGCATCGGCACGCACTTGTGTCCCTCGGTTTCATATAAAAGAAACTTGAACGTTCTTCCCAGTTTTGCGAGAGAATGTGACGGCCGCTCTGCCAAACGCAACATTTTAGACGTGAACGTCGAACTTCTATTTAATATCGCACCTGTAGAGCGCACATTAACGCACATAAAGAATTAGACGCTTCGCCGAAACACCGGACGATACGACTCTCGTGCCGAGGTTATAGGGGCAGGCGCGCTGCGGTTCACTGGGCGAAGGGATTGTGGTTATAAATGGGAAAAGGAGAGAAAAGTGAGCCCCGTAACTGTCTGCATCAGCGTGCGACACCTCAACAGTAGCTCACAAGGGTTGGGGGTGAGGAGGGATTAAAAGGATAGGATTAAAGGGATATATATATAGAGAGAGATGCACTAGGACAGCGAGCGACGACATAAGAGAGATAGGAAAGATTGAAACACGGTCACTGGAGTCCGAGGACGGGGCACCACTTGCGAGAGCTCTTGTGGGGATCAGGAGATTGCATATAGGGCTAATCTAATCGGCCAGAGCTGCGCTGTCGTCGTCGTATGGAAGCGGCGGCAATAGGTGGCATAGGACCAACCCAGTCGGCCAGATCTGGACTGTCGTCGGAGATCGCGGGGCACAACCGGTCGGCACGTAATCCAGCGAGCGAGTCACTGGGCGAAGTTAACGCTCTTATACGTTGTATTCATGAGGGTTTGACCGTATATCAGCTTGACTGAACAAAATCAAGTTGCTTACGTAACTGATTGGTCAATTTGAGAAAGAAATCGCTGTTCCCCGCGAAAACGTTGCATTAAAGTAAGTACAGGTGAGGCGATGCCTGATAAAACTTCTCAGTAGTCGGAGGCTTTTTAAAAGGGCCAGTCAACAGGCCCGGGAACGCGCAAGAAAAGCTCGCGCATCTTTCGTATAGGCCTGACCAACCTTCTTCCATGCACGCAGTGACGACAACTCGGCGATCGGCGACTAACCCCCGTATTCACAAACGCTCCTCGACTCGACTTTCACCCTTCACTTGACAGAGTTGAGCACTGCGCCACCACTCGGCTGAAAATGACGCTGCGCTACTCAGGAATCGCAAGAGACTATCGCTAATATGCAGTGACTTGCCGCACCTAGAGATGGCGCTCCCATCGGCTTTCTCGAGTGAAGGTGGAGCGTTGAGTGAAGGGGCGTTCTGGAATACGGGGGTAAGTTACTGTTTTTTCACACCTGATTTAGACCAATCGACGAGCTGCGTGCTGTATACGTCACGTCGCCGAGTTGACGTCATTGCGCGTTGAACGAGGTTGGTCACGCGAAGGCAAAATGTGCGAGCTTATCCCGTTGACTGGCCCTTTAATGGAAAACCATGTACCACAGACACAGACACATTGAGCGGTATACTTGTCAACCCCCGACATTCGCGTGGCGTGACGCGGCACCTGTGCTACACAGTGAAGGTTCACGGCTTCGCTTTTAACCTTATAGGGTCCTGTCCGCGAACTCGTTCGTAATTTTTGTCGACACGGCCTCACGAAGTGCAAGGCCCACGGGAGGCCTTATGCGATCCCATAGTAAAGTACCAAGTACTCTGAATCGTTAACAATTTTACTAAATACAGTATTGCAGTGCTGTCAGTTGCATCGAGTGGGCACTTCTTCATTTGGTTTAGTGGTACGACGTTGAAGCTTTCCCGTTAAATCCTGTACCCGGAAAACAAATCTTCATTTAAAAAATTAAGAACGAAAGCAAGTACAACTAATACACGAGGATACAAAAAAAACTAAGTGAAAGAACACACGGCGAATTTCTGTCTAAAATTATCACTTCAGCTCGAACGATTGCATCTGAACAGAGCTGCAATCAAGAAATATTTCCGCTCGGAATTTACAGAATTCGATTTAACAAAGCGGTGCATATTCATGAGCAAAGCTTCCACACTAAGCATCAATCAGCACAGACTTTGTTTCCAGAATTAGTCCTGAACTCTATTTATAGTTGGGCATACGAGAGTTTTTACCGCGCCAAGTATCGGCGGGTGCAATCAAATGTTATCTCTTATTCGGAGATTTCGAGTATTACTTTTGTACAAATTTATTAGTCTGCCACTTCTAGATTGCGAACTACGTTTAGTATACTCTGAGGCCCCACACACCAACTCTGCCACTTTCTGCAGTCGGCATACACTTCGTTCGGATGCTCTTATCGGATTCAATATACTTTGCCGAAGTGCCTTCAGCAACTATCTCATCTAATTAATTAAGCATTCCTTTTAGCTGCATCTGAATGGAAGCAACTTGAAATCAAAGGTCTCCTGCTACAATGTAGGATCTTAATCTAATCGTACGGCTGCATCATGTCAGCTGAAAGTTTAATCACACGGATAAGGCATTGCGCAAGCAATACATCAAAAGCTATATCGACAGGAAAACCGGAGCTAAGCGCGGATAACAAACACCCCCTAGTAATCACACGGCAACGTAATATAGAACGAAAAGAGAAGAGTGTGAAACTTTATGATGAACAAAAAGAAAATGCAGCAATTACGCCTTCAGTGACGATCTTTGCGCAGCAAATCGGAAGCCACGATGGGTTCTTCTGCGTATACACCAAAAAACGCATTACCCGCGCAAAATTCCCAATCCACGAGAGCAAATCGAAACAACTGAAGAAAATTACGCGCCATCAATGCTCGATATATCACCTTAAGAACAACAACAAAAAAAATATCATTACGACTAACCAATTCCGCAGCATGCTCGAAGCTTCGAAGCAGACGAACGCTTATTAAAAGCAGACGAATCGCCCGCTTTTGGTATCGACCGAAATAACCCATAGGTTTACAGACGAGCTAATGGAAGTGAAACACCTTCAGTAGCAGACGAACTAACGTATTCACATTAAACCACGAGCTAATGCTTTTCGTATCACACATAGCATGCGCCTTCGGTAGCGGAGGAACCAGTGCTTTCGGCAGCAGACGAACCCCTTCAATAGCAAACGAACGAATATCTTCATGAACAAACTAACGCTTTTGGTAGCAGACGGACCGATGCTCTCGGTAGCAGACGAAGTTGCACCTTCTGTAGCAAACTAACAAATGTATACCTTCGTGAACAGGCGAACTAACGGTATAGCAGACGAACTAAAAAAAGTGATCGTAAGCAGACGAGCCGAGAGGCACGACATAGCTCACCGAACAACGCGAGAACACGAAAATGCATTCGGGCAAACAGAAGAACTAATATTCGGTGCAGCAGACGGACAAAACGCCACGCAGCGGGCGAACTGAAATACGCCTCCGACAGCAGAGCCTGCGAGCGGGCGCCGTTCCTCAATCAGGCCACCCGACACCGACGAATAAAGGCTCGTTGAGGCGAGTTATCGGCCTCGCTGTACACTCCGTTAGAACAAGGGATCGTTTATCAAATACGCCCAAGTGCACACGCGATCCCGCGAACGTCAGTGACACTAGTATACAAAGCGACGCCATCTATGCGGCGAAACGAGTATGATGAGCTTACGACGAGTCAAAAAAAAAAAACCGAACGCTCTGCACAATCGAAATATCGCCGTAACACGCGCGAAATATCGACGTAAACAATCGCGCGAACTTGGCGGGCCAAACTAGGGGGGGGGGGGGGGGAAGAAGGTGTGTTTATACTGTCGTCACGCTCTGGATGAGCCGCGAGGTCAAAGTCAAGGTCGAATTCCACATGTTGGCGCCAGTGCGAAAGAGAGCAAAAACAAAAAAAAAGCAAAGCGCGTTTGGCACACTCTTTAACACAGCTACACACTGTACAAGACCGGATTGCAGCGGTTTGAAAAAGGACGGAGAAGGGAGATAGAAAGGGGCGAGGAGTGTGAGGCATCTCGCACCACAAACCGACACCGACAGCTATGAGACATATCTATCAATGCATGTGTATATCTATGTATAGGCGTATTTTGTTGTTTCTCTATTGACGGTCGAGCCATATTTCATTCGTATCGCCCCCTCCCCCTTCTCTCTTTTTTTTTCTTTTGCTTTGTACGACGAACGTGTGTGGCGTTTGTTTTTTTGCGGATGTTCTGCATTGTTCCTCCTCCTCGCAAAAACACATTCCGCATATGTGCACGATGTACACCGGAGAAAGCGAGCGGCACATGTACACGGTGTACATGTACGGCGATGGCTGCAAAACACCGGAAGCATGTGTGATGGAATATATATATATATATATATATATATATATATATATATATATATATATATATATATATATATGCGACGCGCATGTGCATATATTCTCTATCGCTTATCATTATTGTTATCAATAGGTATCGTATTGTAGTTATATACCGGCGCATATCTCCGGTATCGCTCTCTCTCTTTTTCTTTGTATGAGGACGTGTTACGTGCACATAACAGACTGCGTCATTAACAATGAAACATGGCGGCAGCATTCTGCTTTGCGGTTGAGTGGGATGCCGCAGGTTCGAGTGTGAAGCAGCAGCACGGCTAAGTGAGCGGCTGCACACAGACATAGCTATAGGGCTTCCAACTCCCTCAAGCGCGCGGTTGAGCACATAAAGAAAGCTCGAGCAGCTTCGTATGACGGTGGATTGAGAGAAATCAACCACCTGTCCCTCCGAGTATCATAATGACGATATGACACACGATCCATAAGAAACGATCTTCGATGTATTTATTCACTTATGTCAAGGCACATTACCGGTAACGGAGGGAATTCGGCAGTGGTGTAGCCATAAAGGGGAAGGGGGGGGGGTCTTATTTTTTGCCCAGTCGAATAATTTTTTTTTACTACGCCACTGGCCTCAACAAAATCGTTTTCTCAGCGTTCAGAAATATTTACCGTTATTCGTAACTCAGAGTCTATGCATCATCCCACAACGCAAACTTATATCGAGAATCCCCTCCAACTCAAGCAGGATTGGAATATATTAGAAGAAACACACAAATACATCTGATGCAAACATCCCCTCCCCCTCTCTCTAATGCGCATGTGTATGTATGCGCATGTGTATGAAAGACAAGAGAGAAAACAAACATGAATTGATTCGGAGTCCCACACTTCTATGCATGCAGTACGCACAATATCTCGCGAATGCTTCGTACCTAAACGCTTCCGCTTAAAGTCGCGCTCGCATAGATGGCGCTACCTGGGCCGTATTACAGCCCCCTATGACACCGCCCAACGCATCTTCCAACGGCGCCGCACAAGATAAACATCATGGCGCCTGCACCTGTCACTAAGGTAAAGCGGAGCCTCTACACAGCAATGCACCGAACACACACACCACCACCGATTCTGGGCAAGTCCGCCGACACCGGAAGCTACGCAGCTGTGCTTTGATTTGCGCCGCGACTCGCGCATAAACGAGAAATGAAAAAAAAGAATAATAATAATAAAAAGACACGGTACAGGCACAAATAAGTACGCATAGACCATTGCGGATTTCGTTCTCCGAGCGATGCTCTGCTGCAGATGGTTTCATACAATATACCATCATCATCAGCTTGACTACGTCCACTGCAGGACAAAGGCCTCTCCCATATTCTGCCAGTTAACCCGGTCCTGTGCTTGCTGCTGCCAATTTATACCCGCAAACTTCTTAATCTCATCTGCCCACCTAGCCTTCTGTCTCCCCCTAACCCGCTTGCCTTCTCCGGGAATCCAGTTAGTTACCCTTACCGATATACCATAGGAATCTGATGAACTGAACTTCCATTTCGAAGGCGAAAAGGGTCTCAGATTCCTCATCGAACAAGAAAAGCGACCGCTCACGTCAGCACGGGCGATGCAAAAGATCACCGCACGTGATGACGTCCTCCCTAACGAGGTCATCGTGACGTCGCGCATTACCGAACTTGTGACGTCATCGTGGCGACGCATTTCCCTATGACGTCATCACGACGTCGCCAGTCACATTAATTTCTGAGGTCATGACAACGTACTCTAAACGTCATCGTGACATCGGATAACGTGACGTGCCACGATGACACCACCTTAGTTCAAAGGTCAGCCAATCAAAACTTCGTGCAGTGTGAAGAGAGCTTTCGTCAATCGACACAGACAACAAATTAACACAAAATTTAAGCGTTCCGTATGAGAAAGATGGGTGATAAGTGTATGAGACGGACTTTTGTCTCGCTATCGGACAAGGTATTCGCTTTATTGCGCAGCGTGTGTCACTGGTACTACGTAGCTTTTGCTGACCACATAAAGGCAAATTTGATAGCGGACCCCGACGCCTCAATACGACCACGTCGTCTGTGACCACTACGTGTGCTTGAGACGATGATGTGTTTAAGTGTCGTTCTTTATACCGAACAAATCAGTTAAAGAGTTGGCGATCGCGTTGTTTTTGTCTCTTCTTCGTTCTTGTTGCGCATTGAATGAAGGAATCAATTCAATACACAGAGAGCAAAAAAAATATAGTTCTCGCATTCCAGTCGTCGTCTTAGGCAAATGCACGAGAGACCGCGTGACTTTTTTTTTTTTTCGTGCTTAGTGACACGACATTTACTAGCCTTTTCCACAGCTAACAGGCGCTGCGAGTGGCTTATACAGTTGGCGCTGACACAAGGCTGTATGGCACGGATATAAGCCGGCCAAAAGCAGACGGAAAACAAAAACGACCAGCAGACGACTTAACGAGCAGACGAAACCAGCAGTGGTGGCGTTGTCTGCCGTCTGTTTCCCTCCGTGTTTTCGTCTGTTTTCCCCTGCTGCGCACACACACAATGTGAACGCCACACGTGGAGAAGCATACAGGCAAAGCATTCGTGAATACGGCTAACTTGCGATCAAACGAGAAGGCAGTGGTATCTTGCGAACGTATCCGCTCGATGCGCCATCTTTATCGAACGCAATGTCTTTACTTTCTTTTTTTTTTCCAGCAGATCGACATTTACAAGATTCGGATGCATACAGTACTCTCGCAGATTCAAACACGGAGTCGATATCTTTAGTACAACGATGGATATGCGTGATTATTCGAGATATCCACGTCAGCGTCGCGACAAATCCAATCTCTATAGATAATGTTGGCTCTGATCTAGGCGTTCCAGTCACGCCGATATGACACAAACTGAACACTGTGGAAACAAGAGCACACGCGATACTGATCCTAAATTGCCCTCCTTCAATCCGCGAGTATACTGCACCCAGGCAAAAGCATGTAGAATAAACGCATAATGTGGCAGAAAATAGTACTGCATAGTCAGTGGTATCAGTGACGTAACGCATGACGTTTCCGAAGCCGGAACTATAGTCTCACGGAACCAAGAGTCCTGCGATGTAGCATCGCATCCGCATGATCCCGTTGCATCCGTTATTATTTTAGCATTATAGGGAAGGAGAAGACACCGACCAACTCGTACAGATGACGTAATATTTATCTGTGCACTCGTGGTGAACGCAATTCCGCCGACATCTCGATATGCGTCCTGAACAAACGGCCCAAAAATAAGCGTAAGGTGATTCACGCAGACGCAGAGTTCTACGTCAGACATTGCCCCCCCTGTATCCTCAAATAACCGTCTCACGCACCGGCTTCCTGCAGCGACGTGTCGAAAGGGCGAAGCTGCATGCGACGCTTTTGTAAAGCGCCCGCAGCGGCATTGCTATAGACCGCGCATGGTTGGCCCAACTTCACCGAAATTCGCCGATTTCACCACTTTCACGGACTCCGTCCTCACGTGCATTCGCAGAATAAGCAGCGTTTTTTTTTTTTTTTTCTGGCATCTGCTACTATACGTCCCATAGAAGCAACATGGCGACGAACATCAATCAGGCACTTAAGACTATCGCTATTGTCCGCCAATGCACGAGGCATCGTCTGCTACTTCATTTCGCCACATCGTCTGCTACGCTTCTCCAAACGCTTCTCAGGCTCGAAAGCAGCCGCCGAAGAATGGCAACAAATATGGCGTTTATGGTGGCCATATACTGTTCGAGAGCTGGCTAGGTTAGGCAGTATTGCTGGCCTTTATGCGCATGCGCATGCCACAGGCGCTACGTTTCGTGCACGAAATGAAACAGTTGAAAGCGCCGCCCATGTCGTTGTGTTCGTGTATCCCTCGAGTGTGTTCTTTTCACTAGAGGCAAAATGTCACACAGCGAAGCATAGGGCCAATGAGAATGGCACGAGGCTTTGAACGGCTTAACAGCACCCATAGTTGACAAATGACTAAACGCAGAAACAAAGTACGATGCTGCATAACGGGTCCTGTAAGAAATTCACAGCATATCCACGGAATGAATGATGATGAGTGGGGCGAAACGTCCGTCAATCCGTCTGTGCTTCCGCCTGGGCATCCATCCGTCCGTGCGTCCGTTCGTGTGTCTGTCCGTCTGCTTGTCTGTCTGTCTGCCCGTCCTTGCGTCCGACCGTCTATCTAGTGAACACTTAGGAACCACCACCTCGCTCCTCTTTATCATATATTCATCATATTTACTACCATCATATGTACTACCATCCAGCGGGCAATCCGAGGACTAAACCAGAGTATGTACCACATTTCTGCTGTCAGTGCTTTGTTAACACCGAAAACGTGATAACGAAGCCGTAAACGTGATAACGAAGCCGTGCTACGTTTTTCGTAACACGTGGACACGAGGATATGTGCCCGAGGGTGGGGTACGTGCCACTGGTGTGCGGGTTACGCACTACGACAACGGGGGGACGCACAAGCCACGCCTTATTAAGGAGCTTCGCCACTAAAACAATCGTCACAACGGGCCGAGAAAAAGGCCTACAGAGAAAAAAAAGAGAAAAGACGGCGGCACGAAAAACACCCAGCAGGTAGGTAGACTAGGCCTGAACACTGGCTGCACCCATCATGGAGGACGCGCAGAGAGCGCGCCGTGTCATCCGAGACGGGGCCCGAAACCCAGAAGGAGGCAGGCAGGCTCCGAGTGAGAACGAGGGGGGGCGCCCAAGAGTTCCTCCCCAGGACCAAATCGGGCACGGAACAGCACGCCAAAACCAAGTTGGCCGAGAGAGGAGGACGACGAAGAAGAAGGGGGTTCGCTAGGGAGCCACGCTGCTGGGCTGCTGCACTACCGAGTTCCACGCGAGATGCTTCCCAAAGCAGAAAGGGGGCAGTGTGCGGAAGGTATACAGAAGGAAGAAAAAAAAAAGTAGACGGGAGGAGTCGCTTCCGTTTGCCACAACCTCGGCGCCGACAGACACGGACGCACACAGATAGACAGACGTGTGGAGTACGAAAGCGCTGTCCGTTATTCTTGTAAGAGCCTCTTTTAAAACGAGCGGTGTACCACACGAAACACACAGAGGAGAAAGCATGATTGCGAGCTCATGTCGTGGGAAGGGTTTAGCATTACGAGGGGCAGGGGTGGTGGGTTGGTAGTTGCTGTAGATCCAGTAACTAACTTCATCCACTTCACCACCCCCTATCCCCAGCCTTCCTTCCGATGCCCCGTCACTCAAGCCATTACGATAAGAATGCACTGCAAGTACGAGCTTGCTACAGCAACGACTGCGGTGGTGCGGGAGCAACTAGACAACCACACCAAGCAGGAAATAAGTGCAAGCGTAAGGGGAACGAAGAGTTCAAACAACGAAAGCAAAAAAAAAAAAACCGGAAAACACGCGAGAGCAGCGAAATGAGCTTCACAAATAAATACAATGCATTCAAACATAAACATAGCACAGCTGTGCGCACCCCAAAAAAAATCACGACTGAAATTTTAATGGAATCGAATTCAATTAAGGCAGCAAACTATATGAACCCCAACGCCAAGACTTCTTGATTTACGCGCAGCAACTTTGCCTCGTGAGTCGTTCACGCCGAAATGTTGTAGGCCCGTGTGCTCAGATTCGGGTGCACGTTAAAGAGAACCCCAGGTGGTCGAAATTTCCGGAGCCCTCCACTACGGCGTCTCTCATAATCAAATGGTGGTTTTGGAACGTTAAATCCCACATATCCATCAATCGTTCACGCCGTAAAGCAAACGAACGATGACGTTTTCGAACAATTGATTTATTTGTGGGGTTCAACGTCCCAAAACTACCATATGATTGTGAGAGACGCCGTAGTGGAGGGCTCTGGAAATTTCTCGGCCACCTAGGGTTCTTTAACGTGCGGACGTTTTCGAACAGACCGGTGAGATTTGAAAACTTGTCAGTTTAACACTTCCGTCTGTAGCAGGGGGTATTTTCAACGCGGCGGAAAGTAAAAAAGCCCCCCTCCCCCACCCCTCACCCCTGAATGAGCAGACATACCGTTCGTCCTCGACTGTCACGCGACCACGAATGTAACGCGAAGGGCGAGGTTTTTTTTTTGTTTTGTTTTTTATTGCGTCCGGACGGAAAATTTAGTATTGCAGTAATCAATTTTAAGGCGAGCGTCACCTCGGAGTAGCCACAAAATCTAGAGAAAAAAGTTCGTATTACATTCCAGTAAACACGGCATTAAAAAACACTCGGCGCATTTAAGCTTCCGCCTATCCCCCCCCCCCTGAAGGACCTTGAAGGGATCCCAGGAAGAACGCGGAACAAGAAAAAAAAGAAAAAAAAACAAGTGCCAACTGTTGAGTAGCACGCCGCTTTCAAATGTTCAATCGGCTTCACAGAAAATGATACCAATCGAACGCCGATCGATGCGAATCGAAACGTGCACCACAGCCACATCGGGCATCGTGCCAAGTTTCTCGGAAAGAGATCGATACAGCTAAATGTCGCACCTATACGTATAGCCAACCTCTCAGAATACTCGTCCAAGGTCCTTCAAAAGGCAAGCCGCCGCCTTTCCAGGAGCAAATGCGACACGCTTCGATCGTCGCGCGAAGTGCAGTGCCAAATCGGATCGAGAGTTTGGGGGGGAAGTGTTTCGCCGATAAGGTGAACGCGCTGCCGTGATACCGACCGGGCTGCAGGTGTAAAACGTGAGCTGAGTTACAAGATTCAGTCGGCGTATTCCCCTCATGGCTGACGCGTATACGGTCTTAATACAGTTCGATATCGTAGCAGTAGAAGAGACCGTCGGCACGCCGTTTTAAACTAGACGGTGCCGCGGCTAGCAGTCACGTATAGATTGAGATTGGAAACTACATCGGTCAATCAGTCGAACGGTTGATCAATCGAAAGACAATAAAGCTTACTCACGTATACGAGTAGCGGCCGCGGTGATCACATTTCGATGTTCTATACGGTCGAAAGTTCCCGAACCCTCTACTACGACGGCTCTCATAATCACATCACAATTTGAGAATGTGAAAGCGCAGATTCTATTATTATTATTATTATTATTATTATTATTAAAAGACGACTAAAGGCCCGTTTCCCTTCTCCAGCAATGTATATTCACGCTTTCTGCAGCTAACGCAGCGGTTTTGCACTGCTGCCAGGGTCGCAGGCATTACCAGTTTTGTGCACCGCACCTCGATTCACACCGTTGTTTCCGCGAACGGGCCCAGCCAAGTCAAAGGGACGATTTCATGTGATGACGCCGGCATACGACGCCACATCAAATGACTTTGTGATGACGTCTTCCGATAACGTCATCTCGTGATGCTTTTTTTTCGTACCTCACGTTGACACCGACGGTCAAGCACACCCGAAGTGGAAGGTTCCAGACATTTTTCAAGACCATCTGGTGTTTCCTAAATGTACAATCGCATCTCACAGTGGACACGGACCTCTATATAACATTTCGTCTACATCCAAATGCGACCGCTGCGACTCGGATCGAACTCGCGAACATCGGAGGGTGGGAGGGGGGGGTGGCAGCTGTGCATTCTAAACGCTGTATCACCGAGGCAGACTGATCACAGGCACAGGCAGGCTGATTATCAGATACATCGATGATTTTTTAATTGATTGACCGATTACAAATAGAATGAAGGACAAGTTATTGATTTATTGATTGACATATAGAGTAATGAATGAATTTTCGTTTGACTGACAGACATAAAAAGATTGAAATACAAAATATTGATTCATTTATTGACTGATTGACACATTTAAACACATTACACATTAAAATATAACTTAGAGATTTATTAACAGACTACACATAAAATTAGAGACAACTTACCGAGTGACTGACACACATATTGACAGAAAAATAAAAATAACCGAAGTCCCACAAAACTTCATTTTCCTATAGGAGCTACGAACGCACATTTGAACGTAACACAGCGAAGTCTGTTTTTTTTTTTTTGCTTGTCTGTTTCTTTACCTCCCACTTACGCCTCCCAGAGCAGTGGATGGAACACTCGATAAGTGGTGGTTGCCGGTCAAATCGGATAACGAAGATAACAGCGCCCAGTTATCAACGTCAAAGTGCCGACGCACGCCGCGTGCTACGCACCACTGGGGACATTTATCGCAGCGAGCGGTATTGAAGCGTGAAGAAGTACTGCTAACTTCAATTGAAGGTGTCACCCAGTCGCACATCGGAGTCGCAGTGCTTCGTTATTTTCGCGACATGACCACAAAAACATTTATTATTATAGCGGGATTTTTATTATTATAGCGGGATTCTCGCGTGCACCGTACATAATAGATAATCATCGTCGGGGTTTAACGTCCCAATACCCACGACGTGTTTACGAAGGACGCCACGGTCCAGAGCTGCAGTAATTTCGAACGTCTTGCGTTCTTTGAAGTGCACTTGAAATCTTTGTATATGGACCTCTAGCGTATGGCTTCCTTCGAAATGCAGCCGGGATTCGATCCTGCGACCTTCGGGGTCAGCAGACGAACATAAGCGTTAGACCGGCATGGCGGGTAAGGCACTGCTCCAATCCGCGATCTGCTCTTAGAAGGCGAAGCTCAAGCGTAATCCAGTTTTTTTGTGTTTTTTTTTCCTCCTATGTTCGTCAAAGTTTTCTATTGTTACCTCGCTCAACCTCGAATAATAAAACCAAAAACGCGCCTTTCATCTCGTAGTCGATCTCCAAAACACCGACCGATCACTCGGAAGAAACGGGGTGAACACGTCGACTCTCCCCTACTACGCTCTCCCCTGCACCCTCTCCATCTTACGCCTCCGATCCTCGCGTAGCACTTCCTGAACTGCGGTGGTGAGACAAGTCTAGGCCAACAGCGACACGAAAGCACGCACCTTCCACGTCGTGCGAAGCGGTGAGAGCTACTACGGGGGGTAGCGTGCCTGCCACCACACCTACCCACTACCCATCGCAAACCGGACAACTCCAAACGACCCCCCTCCCCTTCAAACCTTCCCCCCTCGCCAATAGCACAACTCTGACAGCAGCAAAGGAAAGTATCCAATCCAACAAGGGAGGCTATCACCGATTGCAACTACAATAACAAATAAAATCAAAAAGCGACCCTACTTATCAGAACCGGACAACTCCTAACGCACCACCCCCTCTCCCCGTTACCGATGGTACAACTGCGACAGCGGCAAAGGAAAGTATAAAACCAAGCAGGGAGTCCCCGACTGCTAACACAAAAAGGAAGGAAGAAAAGAAAGATAGAAAGTAACAAGGTTCGCTTCGGCCTCCTGCCTCTGATATCACCAGTCCACGTAGTACGACAGAAGGAGCGGCGAGGAAGATTTCGGATTTTTTTTTTTTTCGCGATTCCTTCAACCCAAATCTGGGTCAGCGGACGACGGGGAAAGACATCGAAATGCGTCGCTACTACTTTTTTCCTCGCGTCTTGGGGAAATCACAAGGAAGAAAAAGAAGCGGAACATAAAGTGGCACGGGAAAAACGAGAATGCCAACAAATTTACCGCGTGAACTGCACCAGAAGGTTCGCTGCACGTAAGGTTTCTGCTAATTATGGTAAATATGTGCAATTATTTTTCTTTCTTTCGTGCGGTCCGGTAATGAATAAACCATGTTTCTACTATGAAAGAGGCTATTATTAAATTTCACTCGCGTCCCCAACATCCATCGTTCCGTTACGAATTAACTGAATATATCTCGTAAAAACATATTTTATCCAGTTCCCGATCTTCTTGTATCTCTTTTTGTACAGGCCCTGTGTTTCAAATACAAATTTTTTATATGCATTGAGTTTCTTGTTGCGTATGTACAAATCGTATTGTTCTCAGGGATACCAGTATTTGTAATATTATTGTAATAATAATATGCCACCTTCACCGAGAGTTCTCTTGCACAGTATTTATCTCTAGTACGCCGCATAACCTTCTATGATATAGTGTTATCGGCATCAAACGTGACATCATGTCATTTATAACAATCATTCTCGACCAAAACATAACCTACACCTATTGTGTTCCAGCTAACGAGAATGCAATGTCGTGCGACAAGCAGCGATCACGGTCATCTGCTCCGATCGCGCTTAATTCGAAACCCCGGGAAGACTCGTTGTTACTGTATCGAATGCTTTTCACGGCAGAGCACGCTCTACGCTACGTGTGCAACAATGCCATCCGGTACGCGCTTACTTCGAAGACTCGAGAGCTCGACGTTACTAAACTGCACGCTTATTGGAGCAGACGACGCTCTACGGTTCGTCTGCAACAACACAATCCACAATACTATGCTTTCTTAACGAAAACCTGATGGGATGGAGAGGTATTACTCCACGAGTATTATTGCCTGTTTGCCCTGAAATGCAACGAACACAAGCCAGTGAGATCTCATTCATAAAATAAATGTGCTACAAGTATTACATATGTGAGATGGCACTCCAACATACATCACATTCGTCTCGCGTGTTCTTAAGCCAACTGAAGCAGAAATCCAACGTTATTAGCTCACCTTGGCGGATAGACCAATAAACGGATACATAATCTTCATTTTCTCGCCTGCGTTCACAGAATTTTTGTCGCGCTAATTTACCTCCCCAGAGATCGAAGGAGCCGCGGCCACTTCCTGTCACAAATTTTAAAATAAAATCGTCACGACACTCTGCTGCTGTGGTGGTTTCAGTTCGCCAGTGATAACGTTCATACGAGGTTATACTCGCAGCAGACGACTCGGGAACACGAGCAGACGACACTACCTTATGTTTTTAATAATACAGTAGCGTAATAATGGATGGGCACGCCTGTTAAGTCACACACAATTTTTTTTAAAGACGAGCAGACTATAATACCAACTAAAATGCCTCCTGATCTGTAGAATCAGCTATACAAGAGCAGACGACATTGGGACATAAAAGGTGGGCCCGCCGGTAAAGCAGCAGACGACAACGCGAACTAAAAGTTCCTTGTGCTTCATCCCGCGCTTCTGTCCAATCGGCTACATATAAGCAGACGACACAGCAACAACAAGCTTACTACTTTAAATCAGCGAATAGTGTAACGTAATAACGCGTGGTCACGCCTGTGAAGCAACAGACGAAAATGACGAGCAGACGACAATGCGACACAAAAAAATGCTTTCTTCTTCTCCATGCGCATCTGCTACAGCGAAAGAAAACATAAGTCGCGATCCCAGAGGCCACGTAAAAAATAGAAAAACAAGATCGTCCTGGGCCACCTTGGGAAAAGGCGAGGCAACGCGATCCGTTAGGCCTCCTGTGCGCTCGCAAGCGAGACACATTTGGCTGCGTGTGTGCTGCTGCCGCTCCCGTGGCGAGGGTTCTTTTAATCGCCCGCCCCGCCGGGGCTGCGTTGACGTGTTTTGACGGCGGCTTTTTGCTCGGAACTGGCTCGTTCGCCCACGCTACGGTGTGAGCAAGTAGCCAAACTAAAGCGAGCAAACACACACACAAGACGATAGCGCGGTAGCAGCCGACAAGATATAGTAGAGTGGAACGAGTGACAACGACCCTGGTTTCTCGGGGTTTCGAACACACGTCTATTCGGCACGTTTTTTCAGCGATATCGCCGCTTTTCTTCGCGATAGCACAGAGGAATTAAGCCCCCACCGCCGGTTGCGTGCGTCACCCCGAGATGGCAGACGATTCTTTTGGTAGGTAGCCGATGGATATTAGTCGCCTTTGAATTGAACGGCAAAGAGGACTCACCTTGCGTTGCTGTTTTTCCCATGCCGGATCGAGTAGTCCCTCACGCTCCCACTCCTCTTCCTGTTCCATGTAGCCGTCGGAGTAAGGTCCTGCGTCTCCCATCTTGAATGGCAAAAGCACTGGTTCTCCCGCGAGGCGGTAAACTACGAAAACGAACGAACAAACCTCGCCGCCCTACTACGAACGCACCAGATGAGATGATTTCCGCGAAACACTATACAGTCGCTGGAGTTCGGGTGTCAAGTCGGTCGGTAGCGTGCGCGGCGTCGTGTAACGTTTAGACCGTGCGGCGAGCTTCGCCGGAACTCGATCGGCCTCTTCTTTTCGTCGCCGGGGAGCAAGTTATCTTCGAAATGTCGCGCACCGTCTTTCTTTTTTTGTTTGTTATCCCCTTCCTTTCCGGCCCAGCGGTCGAGTGCAGGCGCTCGGCTTGAGGTTCCTTCGGCGGTCTTGCCCGTTGGATAACCTTCCCGAAGCAAACCGCGGCCACAGGCCCAAGTTTATTTAGGGCTTTTGACGAAAAAGCATCTCTCTGGGTGGCGCGCCAGCCAATGGGAGAGCGCGGTGAAACCGTCACGTGTCGGCGACGGTGGCGCCATCCATTGCATCGAACGCGTGTCAAACAGCGGCGGCGCGCCGCTCCTGGGTCACGTGACAGGGGTCACCATAATAGGAGATGCAGAGCAGCCTCAACCGTGACTCACCGCCGGCGCGGCTTCATCTTTTACGCTCGTCGCGCTCTTGCCACCGTTGACGTCGATACCGTTCTTTTTCTGAAGCTGCCGCTTCTGGCTGGTGTGTCCGCGGCGCGAGATTTCGTCTCTCGGAGTCAAGAGGGAATTGTTGCGAGTGCACCCTTATCGCAAGGGAATTGAGACCTTACTGAGCGGTGATAGCAGCGATTTGTGCACCGTGCCTGTGGGTGTTCCGTGCAGTGCGATCATCTTTCAGCACGCTCTCGTCCGCTCTCGTTTGTGCAGTTGTAACCTCTCATACTACGTTAAATCTCGCGCTCTGTCGTGTCCTCTTACTTGGTGGTCCGCATTAATACGTTACACACAACCGTTCAATGCATGATTTATAACGAGATTAATGATACAACGTTCGATGTCTCATCAAACGCGAAACATGACCGCCGGCATCAACTCAAGTGACGCAAAATATTATTGTATGATGACGTCACCATATAAAGTCATCGTTACGTCACATGCGGCGAAATTTGTGACGTCACGTAATAACGTCATAACGTGACACATGGCGGCTTGCTCAAAGGCGGGCCGACCTCAAAGGCACTGCAAAACCACGTGAGATGCCGAAATGCTTTCCCATGGTTCAGATCTCTTGAGAGGCAGTACAAGACCACTTTGTATGAAGAAAGCTTTCCGTGGGTGTAGGGTGAGAAGAAAAGGAAGGATTCGACTGAGAAGGACATGAAGATGGCTTTCAGTTTTATCGTCATGCGCCAGGTTAAAAGAATCGATCAATTAATCAATTACGGATCATGTGACTGTTCACCGCATATGCTTATTTGACGCGTAGTAGGCTTGCATGTATATACATACATGAAGTTCACGTGCTCAAATCAAAACACCTTATTCGTTCATCCTCTACGGTACTCCTCTAAAGAAGGCTTGTCAAGCAGCTCAGTGTAGCAATTTTTCTGTCTGTGGCTGTTTCTTTCCTTAACTCGTAACTACATATAAACATTGCGCTTTGCTCGTTCCGTGCACAAGCTAAAGGGCGTTTCCTCGAATATTTGCCCCACACGGCGACGAACTTCGCAATAAACTTGTTTACTCTCGTGAACTCTCTATCTTTAGCCTTCTAATCGTGCTGAGACGTGCGGTAATGCATACTGAACAACTTTAGTATAGTACATTTCGCTGCGTAGAACTTGCTAATTCCGTGCACATAATGAAGCGAGAACGGCGAGGGTCCACCCCACTTTTCAATTAGGTGTGCGTACGCTTGCATAACGATTCGGAATCATCTATGAGATATAGTATTGTTAAACGTGTGCTGCCGATCGGAACAAGAAGTGCGAACAAAATTATTTTGTAGACTTATCTATAAACCAGGGCCTCACAGTACGCCTGTGGGAGTCATTTTTATGGTTGGTTGGTTGTTAAATTATGAAAAATGACGTCCTCCACCAATCGAATAAGTCAACGGAAGAGGCTGTACACGTGGATTGTGTCGCGCTTGCGACACGTTCACGTATTAAAAATTATTTAAATGACAGTTTAGCAACAAAATCCTCTACATGGATTAAAATTTCCTCGCCAGAGGAACAGACAACCCTGTGACAATGCGCTAACGCGGAGCCTTCCAGAGACCAAATATTTGAAATATTCGGTCTTTCGAAGTCTCCAATCTTATTATTTCCTTATATAGGAAAAAAATTACCGCTTGATAACTTCCTTTTCTTTACGCACGTTTCTTTAATTCCGAATCGCTCACGTATTTAGAACCATGTAAATTAACAATTATGCTTTATACTATGTTGTATCACTTGTTGTATTGCTTGCTTTGATGCTTATGTATTTCTGCACTGTAGAAATGTATTAAGCTACAATTATTCGTTATGCGCGAAAATTGTATCGTACTTATGTACCCCCCTCCCAATGTAATGCCCCTAGTAGGCTCTTTGGGTACTTGAATAAATAAAATAAACAAATAAAATACCCACTACGGAGAATGGCTTCACAATGTAATAAGATTAGATGAGAAGTTAGTAAAGTATGTAAAAATAAGCAGCAATACAGTACTGTGGTTTAAAAGAGCGTATGTAAAAGAAAAAGAGGCGTAACAGTCCGTTTTATGTTGTGACTCACCAACTGTGGCACATCATTTTTGTTGTTGTTGTTTCAGATATTTTGTCGCAAGCTTCGACGCACCTATAGTAGCGCCCTGAATTCTCCCAATCTCAAGTGTTCTGCCAACCCTCACAGCAGCCTTCCCGCGTCATGCGCGACTGTACTGCTTTGATAAACGTTAAACCCCACAAATCAATCAAATCAACTGCTTCGATCACCGGCCTTCTACGGCCGTTTCGTGCTCTCACGACCGACGAGCAGTGTTGGAATGAACGGCAAACATTTCCGTCGTTTGAGGAGCCCATGAAATCAGACTCGGGAACGACGTATCTTCCTTCGGTGGCTGATGATGCGGGCGCCTTGTGAAAACAATGAGATGGATATGCATCTCAAGTTTCTGTGTAAAGCTACAGCCACGACGCACCTTTTTCGGTGCCCACCAGAGACCAATCTCTCTCTTGGAGGTGTTCCTCAAGCTTCGTATGAGTAAACTAAGTACAATTAACAATTTAATTCAGAATGAAAGGTCAGTACGTGAGAACACCTAAAAATCAACACTACGCACAGTATAGTGCTTTCGTAACCGAGAAAAAAAAGACTTAAATGTAGAAGACAGCCGGCGCCACCAACGAGACATTCTGGTACTAGCCTGGTGACGTATTAAAGCTAGCCATAATTAGTACGATTGATTACTAGTATTAAAACAAGCCATAATTTAGAAAAAAAAACACCACTGCGGTGCATTGCAAGATGGAATAAAATGCGGCTTCTGTTGCTCTGTTTGATTCATAGAAAGAAGAAACCTGCAGTGTCAGCTGTGGTAGGCTGTGGGGAAGTAAAGGTCGGGATGGCGAACGCTACGTCACAAGCCCTTTCCGAGGCGGGTGATTCAAATGGCGCTGACGTTATGTGGACTTTCTTTCGAACTAAACATTTTCCTTGGCGCCAAAGTAGCACTGCGAGGTTTCTGGAGCGCCATATAGACGCTACACGTCAAGTTAATATTTGCCTTTATATTTCCTTTAGATGACCGCTTGCGAATAGCAGCTTAGAAAGATTAATATCAAGTTCCAGAATAAGCAGCAGTGTAGAACTCTGAGAAATTCGAAGACTGCCAGCTACAGTGACGTCGAGTTCGTATGAAGTCACGCATAATTATGAAGTATATCAACAAGGAAGGAAGCAGACGTGTAATGCTTATTCCGAATGGGCACTCATTGCTGTAGAGAGAAATAGACGAAAAGGAAAACACGGGGAAATTGACCTGGTAGAAGCAACCATTTGCTACCCAGCGCAAGAGTGGGCAAATAGAGGTTGTAGAGAGGACAGACAGAAAAATTACTACAGTGAGCTGCTTGACCAGTTGTTGAGAAGGAGGTGTTATACTACTCAAGTAGTATAACACTTCCAAGTGTGCATGAACCTCAGAGAATTCTCTTTCCGTTCTTTCTCTGGAGCGCGCTAATATTTTTTCTCAAATAAACTCAGCCAGGATTCTTTTTATGAGGAGGGTGGATCAATACACCATTTATGTGTGTGCGTTTGTATGTGCATGCATACATGCAAATGCAAAATAGAGAAATTTCGACAAAGAGAGGTTCAACTCCCCTTGCATAGCTGTTGACGATAGATAGATAGATAGATAGATAGATAGATAGATAGATAGATAGATAGATAGATAGATAGATAGATAGATAGATAGATAGATAGATAGATAGATAGATAGATTACTGGAGGCCAACATTATTTTGGAGCTCTACACTACAGCGTCTCTCATAATCATATGGTGGTTTTGGGACGTTAAACCCCACATATGAATCATCAATCATTTTCCTGGCGTAATTTTTGCCAGCGCGGCCTTATCAAGTGTAAGTGCCACGGGACGGTTTTATGCTCTCCCATAGTAAAGTACCGAGTACTCCAACTCGTTAACCACTTTTTCTACCCCCCTTTCCCCCTCACGTTGCCACGATATGACGCTTGCCTATAGAGTGTTTTTTTTTTTAAGATTTCTCGGTCGCAGAACTTTCGGTCTGTCTGTATGTCACACGACTAACCCCCGTATTCAAAAACGCTCCTCGACTCAAATTCCATCCTTCATTTGACTAAGTTGAGCACTGCGCCACTGCTCGACTGAAATTGACACTACGCTTCTCAAAAATCGCTGCAGAATATTGCCAATATGCAATGACTTGGTCTGCCAAGAGACGGCGCTCCCATCGTCTTTTTCAAGTCGAGGATTGCCTTCGAGTGAAGGAGCGTGTGTGAATACGGGGGTCAGACAGCGGGCCAAAGTTTACGCACTTGCTGAACGCCCAGCCATCTCGAACTGGTGAATGCGTTAGCACCGTGTGTCGATCAAAAAGCAAATATTATGCATACCTGAGGCACAACATGAATCCGTAATTATTAGTAGGTGTGTTCCTTTAGTAGAAAATACATATGTAATTGTAAGTGCCTCTCAGGCTGCGCTGAAAATGCGACGCTATGCACGAAAGAAGTGCGGCAGAGGACTACATCGTCTTTCGAGGGCATTTGCAGCGAAGCCCGCGAATACGTGTTAATTTCTTGTTATTTTTTTTCGTAAGCAGCCTTAAGCACTGGCGTAACTTCGTGGTAGAAAAGGGATGCCTGGATTTGAATCCGGCTGTAACTATGAGATTATGTCTGCCATAGGCGGATAGTTTTCATTTACCGGAGAGGGCGGGGCACTCGACTTACTCTTCCACTCCACATTTCTCTCGCTCTCCCTTTATATATATCGGGAGTGTTAGGAAGGCAATAAACAAATGCCGCAATTTTCGTAATCCTATGACTGTTTTTAATGAGACCCCAGCCCAAACTTCCTACTGTCTGCCCCATAATCCGAATTCGAATACGCTGAAAGGGAAAGGACCGGGCATAAACATTTCCCTACAAAATACCTGCAAACAAGGGTGGCCAGCAGTTCGTTGGCAATGGCTGAGAACCTAAGCCAAGCTCTTAAAAACTATCTCGGGCCAGCGCCAAAAACGCTCTGCACCCCACCCCCTCATAAAGAAGGGAGCCCATGCTTGACAGATAAGGTCAAGGCCTTTGGGCCGCTAATAAATTATTCACATTGAGGAAAAAAAAAACTTATGGCAGCGCCCAAAGCGTACTTCAATACGCTCCGAGGAAGAAAGATGCATTTGAGGAATAACATTTTGCGTCAAGAGTCCGGCATTTCACGGAAATAAACGATGCAACGTAACTCCTAGCAATCGGAGGACCCCTCGACAAGATCGCGAAAACTTCCTCGCCGGACGCTATGTACAGTATACGGCTTTGAAGCCTTCACAAAGGTTCGTCTGTATCGCATTAAGGGCGTACGTTCCCACAGTATGACGTCATAACTAGCCGCGCGCACACTGTGTCCCCCACGAACGGGAATCGACGGGTGCTTGTGCTACGCACTTCCGCATGTTTCTCGGTGGTGGATCTGCGTTTCAGATGCGAGAGCTCGGCACAGTGTCCGTTCTGCGGCGTGGTGGTAGTGGTTAGAAGATGAGAAAAGGCACCTAATTTCTGCAACCCGGTTGGGAGCACGGCGCAGTGCCTGAACTGCGGCGTCCGCACCCGTACTGCACAACTAGCCCTCGTTCTCCTCGCTTACACAGATGCGCGTTCTCCTCCTCCCGTCTCCGCCACAGCAAATCATTGCACATTAATTGGGGATGACATTTTGCGCAAAAAGAAACGGACAAGAAGGAAAAGAGCACAGACAGTCGCACACTATGACGCTTCCGCATCCCACCATGGTTGCCCGTAAGGGGAGATATGTAATTTTCTTTATCACTGCTTTTTGTGTGTGTGCTACGTAGAAATATACTTCCAGAATGCTCCTTCTTGGACAATTGGGAATATCGTTTTCTGACGGGCTTGGCGATGACAAGTATATAGTGAGGCACACGGGAAACGCGTTTCCGTTTACAGTAATTCGTTTTGTCCGCGTCATTGTTCCACCGTAGCTCCCAGTGCACTCGTCGGAACGAGAAGAAAGCGCTCTAAGGGCCACTGAAAAAAAAAGTTTCTTAACAGCGAACGCTGCAGTGTGTATGGCTAAGCGAAACAAATACCCGTTCGCCACGAGCAACGATAACGGTCTCCATTGGCTGCGCCGTCAGTTACACCCTCCTCTGCGTCGCACCTAAGCGTGCGCGCGCGATACTGGGAGCGCCATCAGTGATGTCGTTCATCCCTTCGCAGCCGTGCTTGCGCGCGACATTCTCAAGAACTTCTGCATGGGAAGGGAACAGATCGTGTGAAGGCCCGAACAGCAGACAACTTTCCAAGAACAGCGCCGACAGATGATCCGTGTGAGAATTCATGTTCGCCGGACCAATGTAGCAGTCCGAGCACAAGTACGAGCCCGGGTGGCACAGGGAAAGCACAAAAGACCCGGAAGCCTTCCAAGCCGAATCTAAGCGACAACGGCGAGCCGCGGAAGCGGCGTTGAGGGCAGAGCAGCGCCAACGTTGAAATGGTGGGAACGGATGGATGGATGTGGCTGTACCCTTTAGATTGGGCGGCGGCTAACGCCACCTAGCCGTAATACTTAGTGAACTAACCACTAATTTTATCTTTTTTCCCCTTTAAACAGTGAAGTTGAGGGCTGGTACTTTGCAGTGAAGGGTTTAATTTTCACTCGTGCCTTGACTTTAGCCACCAATCAGATAACTTCCTTCTAGTTAATTCTGCCCGCTTAAAGTCTATTTTGCCCTCTCTGTCCCTAAACCCCAGTGCTTTGAAAAACTCTGCACCATCATCCTGGACTATATATGGTAAAGCCCTTTACAGACCATTATCAAGTGTTCGGCAGTTTCCTCTTCCTCTTCACACACACTCCATACCGTGTCTACCCCTTCGTATTTGGCCCGATATGTCTTGGTTCGCAATACTCCCGTCCTGGCCTCAAACAGTAGAGATCTACCCCGAGTATTACCATAAATCTTTTCCTTGGCAATTTCCCGCTTAAAAGTTCGATATTTCTCTAGCGCGGACTTCTTAATAATGCCAATTGTCCACATATCGGTCTCAGCTTTTTTCACATTCTTCTTAACCAATAATTCTTTTTGGTTTGGACCCCTGCTGTTTTCTAAGTATTTACCAGTCAATTTTCTGGTTCGCTTCCTCCATTTTGTATCGACATTCTTCATGTACAAGTAGCTGAATACCTTCCGAGCCCAACGCTCCTTTCCCATTTCTCTCAATCGCTTCTCAAATTTTATCTTGCTGCTAGCTTCCCTGCCCTCAAATGATGTCCATCCCATATCACCTTGTACTCCCAGATTTGGTGTATTCCCGTGAGTTCCTAAGGCAAGCCTACCTATTCCATGTTGCTTAATTTCTAATCTTGCTTGAACTTCTGATCTCATGCACAAGACCGCATTGCCGAACGTCAGACCAGGAACCATGACCCCTTTCCATATTCCTCTCACATCATACCTATTGTAATTCCACAGTGCCCCGTTTTTCATCACCGCTGCATTCCTGTTACCTTAAGTCGTCACGTATATTTCGCGTTCCCGTAGGTACACGGCCCCATTGCTTATCCATACGTCCAGATATTTGTATTTATCTGTTATCTTTTGCGTGACCTCCTGTATCCTAAGCTCACTACCTTCATTATCATTAAAAATCATGACTGCTGACTTTTTCTTACTGAATCTGAAATCTAACCTATCTCCCTCATTACCACAGATGTTCATCAATCTCTGCAAATCTTCCTTGTTGTCGGCCATTAGCACTATATCATCTGCGTACATCAATGCTGGTAGTGTCTGTTCAATGAGTTTTCCTTGTTTAACGAGAGAGGTGGAAGCCCGGTCCACTTCCCTCTAATTTGGCCTCTAATCCTTGTAGGTACATCATGAATAACAAGGGTGACGGAGGACACCCCTGTCTAGGCCCCCTTTTTACCTCTGCAGGCTTGGATACCTGTTTTTTCCACCTTATAGCTGCCTTGTTACCTTTATAGATATTCTTTAAAATATTAGTGACTCCATCTTCCACATCTAGTGTGTCCAGTATTCCCCACAAGTCCTCTTGAACCACGCCATCGTATGCTCCCTTGATATCCAAAAATGCTAGCCACAAGGGCCTGTGTTCCTTTTCTGCTATTTCGATGCACTGCGTCAGTGAGAACAGATTGTCCTCCTACCTCCTGTGTTTCCGAAACCCATTCTGCAGTTCAACCACGCCATCGTATGCTCCCTTGATATCCAAAAATGCTAGCCACAAGGGCCTGTGTTCCTTTTCTGCTATTTCAATGCACTGCGTCAGTGAGAACAGATTGTCTTCCTACCTCCCGTGTTTCCGAAACCCATTCTGCAGTTCCCCCAGCACCCCTCATCCTCTATCCATGCCTGCAGTCTTTCCTTTATAATCCGCATCGCCAGCCTATAGACCACTGATGTCACTGTAACAGGAAGGTAGTTGTTTATGTTAGCTTTGTCCCCATTTCCTTTATAAATCATGCTCATCCTGCTAAGTTTCCATCCATCGGGGACTTCATCGATTATTATTTTGCTTACTGCCTCTCTCAAAGCCTGCTTAGACTTCGGACCTAATGTCTTTATCAGCATATAATTGGAAGGCCATCTGGGCCTGTTGATGTACAACTAGGAACCCTCTTCTCAGCCCTTTCCCACTCTCGTTGTGAAAATGTAGCCACTGCGCCACTTAATTCATCCTTTTCTATTGTGGTGCATAAAGCACTTTGTTGATATTTTTCTGTCACCCTTGTTCTTATATATTCAATAGCTTCGTCCCCTTCAAGCCTAGCACCTTGAGCTGTAGTTATAAACCTCTGCTCTAGGCTCGTCTCATTTCTTAGGGAGTTTAGATGGTTCCAAAATTTCGCAGCTGCCTTTCCATCTATTGAGCTCCCTTTCTTCTAATCTTTTCATTGATCAGAGGGGATGCATCCCTTCTACAGCTTAGAAAGATTTCCCATTTTCTTTCAACATCATCTGTCAGTTCAGCCCACTGCTTAGCATGTCTGTGTTCCCTAAAGGCTTCCCGACGTTTTGCTATGGCTCTCTTACCTTCCTCATCCCACCAAATCTTGGGTTTGTGTCTTTTTTTGGGGGGTAACTTGTCACGTGCTTTAGCAAGCTCTAGCTCAAACAGACTAATTAGATTCGTGTATGTCCACAGTTTTATTACCCTCAGTGATTACTTTCTCAATTTGTTTAGTAGCTATTTCTATTTGCCTTTCTGAATAAAAATTTTCCTGTAGTTGCTCATCTTGTCTCCTTCCCACTTTCACTGCTCTTCCAAAACTTAGCTTGATACGTTTATGATCGCTACCCATACTTCTGGAGCCACCTTCGTCTATGTGCATTCCCCTGAGCTTATACATCCTATGTGACAACAGTGCGTAATCTATCGTCAACTGCAGCCTTCCTACCTCCCATGTTATTTACCCTTCACACTTCTCGGTACTGTTGCAAATGATCAAATCAACACGTTTACCGGAGCCAACGCCCTCTTTCGGCAAGTTTCTCTAGCGGCACTTCGGCTGTGACCTCTGCAACCATTTGCTGCCGCACGTTACAGCTTCGCAGGTTAACCATCCGCGCGGATTCTAAGTGCTTGGGCGGCGTTCTAATTTCTTCTTCGCATTAGTACATTGCTCTTTCAATATACAAATATTACGCTTGCCGCGAGAAAACACCTAAGATAGAACACGCAAAAGGAAGATGCAGGTGGCGACGCCGCCCGGAGGTTCCCACACCAAACGTAGTGACATAAATTTTTACGGTGCGTATACGTGCTACGTAGTTGAATAACCAGTAAAAATAAAACACGTCCCTTGGGGGACGGGCATATACATGATATAACAGGTTCAAGATAACTTGTAAAAGCCAATGCCCGCCAAAAATACGAAAAATTCACTATGAAATGCAAGACGTCAGGCACGGTAACAGGCACAAAAATTAAGAAAATTTTGACCTTAATTTTATACATTATTTAACCTATGATGGTGAAACTAACACCATTCAGGTTCTCAGAATGCGATTCATCAATCTATCAGTTTGTTCTTTTCCTCTTTAGTGAGCCCTTGAAGCGCATGACGGAGCCAAGTAACTCTGCTTGTTCTTGACAGATTTGGGAAATTTTTGTGGCGATTGATTCATGACAGAGGGGGGGGGCACAACGTCAACCCCACAGGGGTGGGGCACTACGGTAAACCATCACCCCAACTCCTCCCTGAAGGGGAACCCTGCACACGCCTACCTTCATGAAAATGAGGCAGTAAACTCGGACCGAGTTTATTCGATCATTACCCAGAAAGGTGGTACGGGACTCCACAAGGGCAATTTAACTGCCAGGATAATTATTGAAAATCGAATTGCGGACGGTTTTCTTGCGAGAAGCTGGCATCGCAGCGGCACCTGGGGGAGCAGATCCCAACCAGGCACGCGGCCTCAGAGATACGCCACAGCAGCGAGACGACTCGCAAAATCAACCTGAGGAATGCACTACGGCTGACCAACGAGTGTTAAAAAAAAAACAAGAATATTATGAAAATTGTTCGGCAAAAGCCTGCAGCCATTCGAGTGACTATGTCATTTGATGTGCTCTCTCGGCAATCACGTGATTGACCAGCGTAAGGGGAAGGGTGAAAGCTGTGGCGATGCAGCTGTTGCTATGCGTCACTGTTACATCACTTGATCGCCGAGTGTGAGGGGAGAGGCCAGACCTGGCACAGTTCTAGGCAGGCCCTTCGCCAGGAATAACCTCTGGGCTAGGGGGGGGGGGGGGACAGGTTTAAGGCCTTGTGCTAGGGTACAGACGGACGCAAGTATGAGCCATTAAATGTTTACAAACTAGTTTTCATTGAGGTGAGCGTGGTCGCCATCATGGGGTACCAGCTGGTCGAGATGCTGCATGAACTCTCCCAAGGAACAAGAAACGTTCGCATCAGACTAGTGTCAGTGTCCCCTCGCGTTCCCATGTTCACCCTGGGCGCAGCTGGCGAACAGAATGCGGGGACCAAATGAATGGCTGTACTTTTGTGCACTGGCACACTCTAATGAGATAAAAAGTCACAGTGGCTGCCATGTTGACGTACCAAGCACAGAGAACCTGTTTCTCACATCATGTGAACACTAAGTATAGAAATAATTGTTTGGGTTTTACACCTCAAAATCACAATTAGGTTAGTATGGCCGCCATAGTGGAGGGCTCAGAAAAATTTGACCACATCGTTGCACACTTAAATCTAAGTACACAGGTGTCCAGCATTTAGCCTGCAATGAAATGTGCTAGAGCGCCCAAAAGTGTTGAAAATTAGGCGAGTTAAGGTTTCTCGTTGTTAACGGGGTCAGCGTATAATGAAAAAGAACAAACGATTTAGCCGGCCCACACAGAGGGACAGAGTGCTTTAATAAGAACAGTGCACAAAAAGCACTCTGTCCTCTAGTCTTTTATCCGGCATATTGTTGACAAGTAGTTAAGCACATCGCATTCACTTTCAAGTGAGGTCCAACGATGCGCGCATACACGCAGGATTGGCCACAGACATATGTACAGACCATGCTTTATTGGCTTGAGGAAATGGACACGCCATACTTAGGTACACTTGGTGCATTGCATGATCTAGAATGCTTTGAAATTTGAAAAAAAAAAAAAAGGATTGAATAGCTTAAATGATTCACCACGTATGGCTAATGCCAGTCCTGCCCCATTCACTTGTGCTTGCAGCAAGGCAGGGACAAAGCACTGGCGGGCAAAAACCGGGCTCATTGCTAATGAATTATGCGTCCAAAAATGATAAATTAAGAATGATAAACTCTGTTGCACCACTTCTTACACAAGAAGGGAAAGGTGGTTCTGATTTTGCTGCGGATGGTAACGAGTGTACTGTTACAACGGAAGGAAGTCTGCGTAGACCAGTTACCACAGATAGTGAATCTGCGGAGAATCTAGAAGGCTTCTTGTTCACCGAGCCGTAACAATGCGATTGCTTACACAACTGATCCTCGCACTGGCTTTTCTTTAAAACACTGAGATGCGGCTACGCGTGGTTGGAAAGCAGCAGTATTACAGAATGTTGAGACTATTATGTCTGGGAGGAGCTGTGAAGAAGTGGTCTTATAACTTTTACACAGGCTCGCATTTAACCACCTTTGACAATCTCCACTTAACATAACAGCCAGTGGAGACAATGATGAATGCAGTCTCGCATGTGCCCTGCAGCCGTATCCCCATATTTCTCTGAGATCGCTTTCGGGGATAGCACGGAAACTACAAGTTGATGGGATACTTTCAAAAACACAGTTGAACACCTTTACAAAAGACATGCACAGGGGAGCGATTCTCATCTTTTATAATCCAGTACCACTAACAAGTTTTCTAATCAACTCGTATTTCAGTGCACGCATACTGGTGGCTCTTACACCCATTTGTCTCTTACAATAGCGCCTCTTATAGAGCAGTTCGACTGCATTTCGAAACAGAAAAAGCTGGGCCAGAAATGAAGAATTAAAATAAAGGAATTCATTTACCCAAAATGACAAAAACCACATTGTTAAAAGAAGCAATGACAAAAGCTTTTAGATCACAGGTACATAAAAAAAAATGACTGTGCATCTACATTGACACTAAAATAAACAAGACAAAACATGCACAAAAAAGAAAAAAAAAGCACACAATACGATTTCTTGCTAAAGCAAGGCTTACAATTTTATACCATCCAGAAAGCACAGTAGCAGCAACCATGACACCTATGACATCATGTGGCCTTTGAATTGTACGAATGAAACAATCAACTTGGAGACAAGACTTCCTCCGTTTACAAAACATACAAAAAAACATTCACGACCACGCGCACACTCAACAGTAAAAAATTTAAGGGCACTATAAAGTGACGGATGCACATGTGAACTTCAACAGGCTCTGGCTGCCTTACGCATTTCGTTCGAACTCCTAGAGCACCCCATCGTGATGTTTCTATCTGCGGCTTGACGCCATAACGCCCTTTCGGTTAATGCGCATTGCTTTTCTATTCACAACATCTTTAAACTCGCAATCTCCCAACCCTCGTAGCAGGTTACTGCCTTCATCAACACTGCCTTCATCGTTCGGCCTTCATCAACGTTATGACCCGAAATGCGCAAGTGAGCCCTAATTGAAACACAAAAGTATGCATAAACACTAAGAACGCCAAGACAGAGCAGAAACAAGTAAAAACACGCATAACCGTGGTCACGCATATTTTTGTATTTCAGTAAGCTTGTACCGACACCAACAAGCCCAGCAAGTGAGACTTAGCGGTGCCTCATCATCAACAACTAAAGAGAAAAACAACGAGACCGCATTCCAGAAACAAGTTCATTTTTAATCCATGACAATAGTTCTGACCACGGCTTGAAGCTGTACTATTCAAATACGCAGAAAACTTAAAACGTCAATAATTACTCTTCCTCTTAAGTGCCAAGCCTGACTCATTCGCCACACATTCCACCAACAAACGATAGTCGTGAACTTGTAAGACACATACCGGCAGACCTCGTTCTCAAGGAAGAACGGCGCGCTGCCCAAGCAGCACACAGCAATCGAACGACGAGCGAGCGCTGCCGATGCCACACTGTCCTTTACTTCCCTTCCACCTGTTAAAACACACCAAGCGAGACTGCAAGCAAAACCATCACAACCGTCACACCACATGCTACAAATGCCGTCGTCAACGAAAGCTTCCCGTTACATAACCAAGTCCGAAGAGAGATGCCGGGGAGGAGGTAAATCCCTGCACATCACCCACACAATTGGGAGAGGACAGAAGCCTATATCTGCTACATTAACCGCGAGCCAACAACAGCCGAGCACTTCCTCAGAAAAAAGTCACGGCCAAGAGTGGATGCGGCATACGTGGAAGAACGCGCCGCCCGTCCGTATGCAATCATTTGTGCCCGCTAACAGCTACAAGTATGAAAGAAGCCACACAACATGGGCACATCGAAGAGGGTGAGAAGGAGAAAAAATTGCGCGTATATAAATAACATTTAAAAACGTCCTCGCCTCCCCTACAAAAGCCCCCAATGCATCCGCCTGAATATTCAGCCCCTCCTGCTAGAGGGAACAGACCGAAGGAAAAGAAATAAAGATAAGGCATATAGGGGCCAGAGGGAGAGGGCATCTGGCTCAACATCAATGCAGTTGCATCCGGGGCAGGCTTTCTTCGGCGAGCTTCGTCGCTTGCTCCACGATCGAAGCAACCGGCGGCAACCACTTTAGAGGTGCAGGGGCGTGGACCCAGGGCTGGACTTCAGCTTCTTACGCGAACCCCGGGAGGAGTTGTCCGTGTCGTCGGAGCTCTCGGAGCCGGAACCACCGTCGAAGGCGGAGATGGAGTCCCCCTTGATGTTCATTGCGTCGAGCATAGAGCCGGTCGAGTAACCACCCCCACCGGCCACCTTGGTCTTCTCCAGCGCCCGGACTGCAAGGCAGGACAGACCACGGCGTTCACACACTGAAAACCAGAACCCACATTCACCAGGGTAGTTCCCAACACCACCGCTGTTACAGCGTGAGCCATGGCAGATGGGTTTGCCCGAAAAGTTCAATGCATTCTTCAGAGGTTAAACAAGAACAGGAACCCGAATGTTCGCGCAAACGCACTTTTAAAGAAACGTTTTCTTCAACACAATCTTTTTCATTCCGGAAGAAGTATTTTACGGTGGAGTCCACCAAGGAGTGAGGCAAGTTATTTTAGTCTCCATAAATATACAGACAGGAAGCTCAGAAATTTAAGACAAAGTTTGACCAATTTACTCAAAAGGGGACTTTACCTTTGTCTTGATGACTTTTTGAGCATGGAAGTTCGATGCGCAGACAACTACTATACCATTATAGGTGTCTCGGTACAAATGCATAATGTATGTTCCCCGCTTTAGTAGGAATGATGATGCCAGCTAGGAGTGTTGCAGCCAAATAGCATTACACCGGAGTGCTGAGGCCCAATTGTTAAAAATATTTCCAACAGGAAGTTTCGGCACTGCAGTCGTTGAGCCACTATGGTAACGATAGTGCATGTATTAGCCTAGCCTTTATGCTTGTGGCTTCAACAGCACTTGTTGTTTTGGATAGAAGAATAGCTCGGTGTAAACTGGAGCTGATTTGAATTGCTGAGCCTAAAAGGATCAACGTGGTGAAGCTGGACAGCAGAACTTTTACTGACCTTTAGCAGGCCACACAAAGCGGACAAAACGAGGGTAGGACAAATCGATAAACTACCAATAGATCCAATGCTGGCTGAAATGTCATACACTGCAGCACCCACAGAGCGCCAAACCTCCCCGTAGTGTACTATTTTGAAACCTTATGGCTGCAGCTACTTCTTGGTGTGGCGCGGCAGTCGTGACAGCTTTTGACCGGCGAGACATGCCTCAAGTGGAAAGCGTAACACTTTCAGATGTTCAAGGAGCACCCTACAGACTGTGTCTCTCACATTCATGAATTTGAGTGCATCACAACATACTGGGCTGCCGAAAACACTACACGTTTGAACCATTGTAGACACGAGAAAATGTAGCAGAGGGTGTCGAAATGGGCATATCTAAGTCTGTCATACCGGCCCAATAGTAATATGTGCTGTAAATTTTATTCAGCATCCAACTCAGCTGCAGCTATTTCTACGAGGACAATTCTCATGACAGAGGAATCAACAATCATCCCCTGCGCAATCACGCCCTACTAGTTCATAATTAAAAAAAGAAAAGAAAAACATTTAGTTTTCTCTGGAAGCGTAATGACAGAGTAATGACATTGTGGTCAATCAATGCAGTGGTGGTAAAAAATATTTGAATATGTGGAAAAAAGATACTAGTACTTTTGATTTGCACATGCTTATACACTTGAATCTCCATATAATGAACCTGGATCTAACGACATACCTGTTGGAACGAAGTAATTGATAAAATAGCCTTGCAATAGATGTTCAATAAATAGCCTTGCAATAGAAATAGCCTTGCAATAGTGTTCGAAATTAACCTTTATAACAAATTTTCGAATATAACAAACTTATTTTTGTGTAAGATTCAACTTTGTCATAACGAGGTCTGAGTGTACACGTTAGTACTACATCGTGTAACGCCCAAGATTTGGTGGTTATCCTCTCACTTTATCGTTCCCAGCTGGAGACAAAGGATGCACACACCTAGTCTCCCTGTGACGTGAAATGGTGGTAAACATTGGCCAAATGAGGTGGTCGAGGAAGGATCAAGCTTTTGTGGGCGACACTGTCATGCGGAAATGTTGCCCGAGGGCACTAAAACACAGAATGAACCAAAATGTACTTTCCGTAGAGTACAAGCTAACTGTCCCCACTGACTCGTGGTGTGGCCCACAGTACGCTAAGCCATAAATGACTCAACTAAGCGAAATTACCAGTTACAAAGGCCTGTCAAGCAATGATGAAATGACTGATAAAACTTGATTGATGAGGCTTTTGATGAAATGCCTACACAGACGAGCGCTGAAAATACATGGAGATGAGACGGCGGCCACCAACACACACATGATGACTTATAGACGACGATGCTATTGTGACAGGTGCCTTCAACTGTCCCTTTGGCAACAGATGCGACGTAATGCCATTCGTGTCACTGTAAAGTACACGGCACACTTTCAGTGCGTGGCAGCCCTAAACGAGCTGGGCCACTGCTGCCTCCTCGTGCAGGACTGTCTCAAAGTGCACCTCGCGTTCAGAACTGAAAGTAGCAATGTGTTCACCACTTGGTCTGACGAGACTTGCACCGAACCTTTGCGTGATCGGGAGTGATGCAAGGGCGAGAAAAAAAAACTTGCTACGCAGACCTTCCCATGACAAGCAAGAGCACCGGCAGAGATGATGTTGGCAGGAAACTACACACAAACTGTTGGAGATGATTGGCATTATACAGCAGCAGGTACTGTGTTTTAGCAGCGGTTTCCACTCGAGAAGAGGTTACTCGTACAAATGCATACTCGTACTCAAACTAAAGTCGCAAAGTGGGCGTGATGGTATAACGTTTTTTCAAATGCGAAAGTATAACGCCTCATCAAATGCGAAATTCGCTTATTGGCGTCACGAGAAGTCGCGGACAAGTGATTCAAAAAAATCACAAGCACGTGGCGACGTCACTGCGTGATGTCACAAACTGTCAAAACTTGAGACGTCATTATGATGTCATAACATAAAAACGTAGTTTGGTGAAAGGTGGTCCAAACACGGAGGTAATGCAAAACATTTATTTTAGAGGACACTTGAGATTCGCCTTCAAGAGTTGGTTGCGATACCGTAATCAGACCCTGTGTTCATTACCTTCTCGACCTCTAGTATGCATTGCCGGTGCTCGTCTGATAGGGGGCCCTCCAACACTTTTGGCACATTTTTTTATTTAAGTTTCGTGTAGAGTGATGGCTGGAAATAATGTTAGCATAGACCTAAGTCTCGATGTCAAATGAATTAGCATTTTAATCACGACATAAGATCACTACATGGCTGCTGACCGCATCAGCTTGAAATGGAGCTCGCCAGAACTTTTGCGGGTGGAAATGACGGAGGACAGTTGCAAGACTATGATTGCATAAGTGTAACATTAGAAGAGATGGTGGCGTGTCATCAGAACTGGAATTACAAATCTGTTTTATTTTTTTTTGCACTTATTCGTTGAACCCAGACGCAGCGGTAACAAAAATAGATCACTACGACTACATAGCATGACAGAGATGCTGGCCACCATATCGCCGGTGGATTTTTTGGCTCAACAGTATTTCACCACCTGGTCATTAGAGCTCCCTTCTCAGAATGAGAGGAGGGAGTGACATGGAATGTTTTTAAAACGAGGTGACAGGTGACCTCGCAAAAATCAAGTTGAGGGTAGGCAATGTTTCTTTACATCAATTTTTTTTAAATCGAATAACTTAGGTGTGCGGGCCATTATCACTGCCATTTTTGGTGCGTTAATTTGTCTGTACTTCAGTTCACACAACTCACGAGTAAAAAATGGGGGCGTTAAATAGTATTGGAGGGTCCCTTTAACCGTTTCAACGTATCACCAAATGCATTTGCAAGCCTAGTTGCTAAGAGCCCACTGTGCGTCTGTAAGGCAACACATGAACCTGCACAACAGTTCACTTTGTTGATGGTTGTGCTGCTGATAATGACAAAATATGTATGAGCACTTTGCAATGGGTGACCTTTAAAGCACCTCCTTGTTGCTCAATTCACACCTTTTTGACGCCTGGCACAATTGTAGGTTTCTGCCACGCAATACAATAGACTCTCATTAAAGAAAACCTGAAGGAACCAGAGAAATATGGTCCGTTTACCAGAAGTTCCGTTTACTGAGAGATGACAAAGAGTGCAGAATACGAGAACGGAACCAATCTAGTCAGAAGCACTTGTTCCATTTAAGCAGTAGCACCGTTTAACAGATTTCCGTTTACTGAGAGCCTACTGTATATGCTGTGTTTAACGAGACTCTTTCCCATACCTAACATCCATATATAATGTTTATTTTCTTCCACAGCAACATCAACAAATCTCGTGGCTCTGTGGTAGAACACCTCCTTGCCACACAGACGGCCTGGGATCGATCCTCCCATTCGCATCTTACTCTATTTTTCAGTCACGAACAAGACGACGATTTTTCCCTCACAACCAATGACGCCAACGGTGAAGCCGGAATTTCTATGAAACGAGCTCTTTAACCCCGTCGCATTAAAGCTGGGTGGGGTGCCTCGAAACTTGGATGCCATGTACAACCACAAAAACTGTACAAAGCTTTTTGCCAATGAAATCCTTTCTGCCAATGAGAATAAGGCGGCCCATGGCCAGCACCCTCTCGCCTTCAATGAGGCAACGAGATCCGATTCCACAATAAAAAAAAATTCGGCACAGTGCCAAGAGAAAGTGCCGGGTTGACCCGGTTAAGCATAGCAGTCTTCATCTATTCGACCAGTGTTGCCAGCACATGGAGCGTTTTACAGAGTTGCGAATAAATATAGTGTTGGGAATACACCTTTGTAACAAATTTTTCGATACAACAAACTAATTTTCATTTAAGATGCAACTTCGTTATAGTAAGGCTTGAGTGTAAGTGATAATTCCTTACATCTGTACTCTATACAGTGACGTTTGACTGCACCTACTGTTTCTGCTGTCTTTAAAATCTGCTTGGTATTTGCACCATGCGCTGTGGCACGGTAATACACGAGAGCTGCCACTGCTCGTGCATCCGAGCTTCCAATGGGCTACTGAGGCAAGCAGTCACCGGTATTTCCCTATCACACACTCGAGCAATTTCAGCTCAATCTGTTCGGTAAGGAGATCCAGGCCGATTTTTTCAGAAACCGCTGAGCTTATCGTAAGCGGTAAAGCACGAGAGCGAAATTCACGACACAGCAAAGCTTTCCGCTTGAAGTACACCGCAGGGTAGACCCCCTTCATAGCCCCACCGCGGTGGTCTAGTGGCTAAGGTACTCGGCTGCTGACCCGCAGGTCGCGGGTTCAAATCCCGGCTGCGGCGGCTGCATTTCCGATGGAGGCGGAAATGTTGTAGGTTCGTGTGCTCAGATTTGAGTGCACGTTAAAGAACCCCAGGTGGTCGAAATTTCCGGAGTCCTCCACTACGGCGTCTCTCATAATCATATGGTGGTTTTGGGACGTTAAACCCCACAAATCAATCAGACCCCCTTCATAGCTCAAGAACACGCCACCTGAATAGAGTCCAGTTTAGTACTTTGACACACCCCGGAAGCTTTGGCCGGAAAGACTTGTGGCAAGTAGCAAGAGCGCAATGAAACAGAAGCCCATATGTTTTATATGCTTTTCTTCCTTTGTACGACCACACATTTTGCATAAATGTTGCTACAAGCTGAACAAATGATTACAAGAATTGACCTCAAATTATTGTAGTTTTCTTTATCTGAAAACTATCTGAAAGTGAAGCTTTTCATACTCTGACACAGCTTAGGAAAAAACCTTCCGTTTTAGCATCAAATAAAGATAAATGAAGTAATCTGAAGTTTCTTGGCGTCAAGTGCTGCGACTATCATGATACAGAAACAATGTGGGCACGTTTTGGAACTAAAAGTGTTATTATCCTAAAGCAGACAGAGCGGCTTTAATGCAATTAACGCAGAGCCTCCAATTCTCCGGTGACTAATGTATTAGTTCATAGTTCCCAAAAGAATACCTGCACAGATGCAAAATAGAGAAGTTCTCGAGGGGATACTGGATTGGTGTTTGTGAAACAGTGACGAATTTCATCATAGACACTCATTTGACACGGCTGAAGTTCATTGGGGGCAACCACTTCACTTAGAGGCGTTTACATGTGCATAGCTCGCTGTTCCCCACATGCGTCAAGACTGTGAGTTAGGGAAAAAAGTTGAAACCTTAGAAAAACGATGGCTAAAAATTGAACAAGATGTCTACGATTTGAAGACCAAATTTCAAGCTATTGCTCATTTTGTTCCTCGTGTTTCTGTTGCTTGCCTTTGATATATATGCGAGAGGTTAAGGAGGGCTTTGATAGTGCCTACAAATGCCTCTTTTGCTAATCGATGTCTATATGAACACAGCTTTAAATTTCACTTTCAAGTGCAACTTGAGACCATTACAGGACAACACTGACTGTTTGGAAGTCTATGGGGTTCAACTTAGTCCTCTAGTTCAACCAATTTCCAGAACACAACCACTAGCAGCAGTGAAGCGGGACGCGCCGGCCAGCATATGCCGCCACACCGACCTGGAGCGAGCGGTTGGTGAATGCAGAACCACAGGAAAGAACAGTGAAGAGAAAAAGAAACCCAAATGTGATCTGCACACAGTTTTTGTTTAGCTTGTATTTCACTTTTTCTTTAGTGTTCACTACCGGGTAGAAATTGTACCTACACAATTCTACTTGGCCAGCACAAAAATGCCTCCTTACTGCACTTTCAGTGGTCTGGCTATCTGCTCCTTCTCTGCAGTGAACGTTTTCTTGTGCTCATGTTGCTCGCAAAGGCGCTGCCCACATTTTGTTAGGACAATTCAGTGCCAGTGGTGCTCACTCAAGGCACTTCGGGTCAGTGCCCATCAAGACAGACATGCAGCAGGCTTTACAACAGCTGCACAGTATACGGCTGCCTACAAAAAGCTGCCAAGTGGGCGGCTGTTGCCTGTTAGCATTAAAAGGGTACTGGCACAAAATTTTGTAGCCGAGATGGCCTACAGGATCTATTCCTGTGAACATGCATGTATAATCTGCAAAATATCAACAGCAAACAGAGCTTGGAAGGTATTTCACATCAACTTTGAAGTTAGAATATTGAAGGTAAGTGACACCATCTAAAGGGACCCCTCGGGGACCCCCTACTTCCCTCACGTCACCACGCTGCAGTCAATAAAACGAGTTATGATGACATCATAGTTGCCATTTTTCTTTTGCCGCGTTTGTTTCAGCGATCTATACATCTTGGTGGTTGTTTGTGAGTGCGTGGCCGTGGCGCATAGTTTGAAAGTTATGTTTGGCGACACTGCAGTCCTGATTATCATACAAAAGAAATTCTTGATGCGTAATGTGCAGAAGTGTATCACAGTTCTGTGTGCCGACGTGGGCAACAGCTGAACATGCTAGGTCACGATAGTTGCCCCCAGCGGCTAGTAGTTTTTGAAGCTCTTTCAAATTACAACTGAAGCTGGTTGATAATGAGGGGCCTGTAATTAATTATATGCCGCATGCTGCAGCAATGTGCCGTGTTATAGCTAACAGGCCCCCAGCAACACATCGCAGAAAAAAAATGAATAAATGCAAGGCCAAAGTTTTTGCATCAGTCCTCCATTGAAGTCAGGTTGCTGACGGTATCACAAGGTGCTGTATTGCACTGATTTGCATCCCATGCATTTTCAAAACATAGCATGCTTTTTACAACTAGATTTTAAACATGTCCCATAATAGCCATTGCTATTCCGTAGATGATGTGTGCGCCCACACAAAGTAATCTCGCCGGTTGTCATACCTTCAAATTTTGCTGCCTCAACTTGATGCTTTGGAAACAAATAATGTAATTACGGAGCTTTAAGTGCTGAAAAACCAACACGAATATGAGGTCATGCTGTGGTGGGGGACTGCAGATTAGGTTGATCACGTGGGGGTTCTTCAATAAGTGCCTAGACTTCGCTAGCCAGGGCATGATTGCACTTTGCCCAAAATCCAAGTGCGGCCGGCGTGGTGAGGAGTCAAACTAGCACACTCATGTTTATAAGTAGGAGCTTATCAGCTAAGCAGCAGCTGCTCTGCAAGCCCAGTCAATCAGACTGGACAGTTCTACAAGCACGCCCCTTCCTCCTTCCACAAGCACCCCCCCCCCCTCCGCTGGTATTGTACCGAGAATAAAATTTCCTCAAGACTACATTACCTGCAGTGGAAGCGCCACAGTTAATGTGCTAAAAGGCATGCACACCTGTCCACAAATGTTTATGGGAAGCATATGCAGCTACAAAATGCCAATTTCTGCTTCACCAATGTGCAACACTTCCACTTGAACTGGTGACTGCATTGGTTTCAATATACAAACTACAGGATGGAGTACTAATGAGGATTGTATCTTGCCAGATAAAAAGGAAAAATAGCTTTTTTTGAGAATTTTGGGTTCCGCAAACTTTCGCTCACAGGTGTAGGCAGAACTGCGGTCGCAGTAAGAACGCAAGCATGCAAGTGAGTACTTTGTTCCTCGAGGAGCTTGTTCTGTCGCTTGAGGTCCTCGATGTCCTGCAGGTGGGCAGTGTTCTTACGCCGCATCGACTGGATGTAATCGGCCGCCTTCTTTAGGATCTGAGCCCGCGATGCCTGCGAGGAAAGGCAGAACTCGTTGATTAGTATGGACACATCTCACACGCATTTTGTAGCCACACAAAACTCATCCTCTCTTCTGGCTTCTCAAATGGATGAGCATAGCTCATCTACTTGACGGCGAAGATTTTCATCATTGACAGAGTATACAAAACTGTCAAAATGATGAAACCAGTCTCAGAATGTGTGAAAATTTCTAAAGGCATTGTCGCTGTTGTGCCCTTTTTACCGTTAATTAGTGGAAGGTAGCCAGCCTTTATCTTTCTACTTAAAAACAATGTTCAGTAAGCTGCTTTGACTGCGTATGTGCTTCCATTTCATTTTGAACAGCAAAAACTTTCTTTTTCGGAGAGAGGTATTAAATGCCAACTGTGAATAAAATTTTTAAAAAATTTTTAGGCAAAGGACTCCTCAGAGTATCAAAACAGTTAAGAGGTCAAGCACCTGTCTTGAGTTGGATACAACACGAGACAAGTAAGGCCTTGCACACATAACCACAGTACACGAGCCAATTGCCTCCACGACTAAAAAAACAGTCCAGCTTGTAAACAGCGATGTTCTTCGACACTGGTGTCACCGACCATTCAGCTCACTAAGTCGGTGAATAGCGTGCGTTCGGTGGCACGGGCTTGAGTTCCTTCGCATTCGGAGTCGGAAATGCGGCTGCCTTTTAAACGATGACGATAGTTATAGCGCGAGAACAAAATGACGACACAGAGACAAGAAGGACACAAAAGACATGAGCCGTGTCCTTTTTGTCTCTGTGTCATCGTTTTGTTCTCGCACTATAACTATCGTCATGCCATACCAACTAGCCCAAGCTGCCACACTTCTAAATGCCTTTTAAAGTTGTCCCTCACTGTAAATATAAGCACGTAGATATTTTTACGTTTCTACTTCCACAAATCTGCAGCCATGGCCTATCCTCTGTTACGACCTTCAAAAAATGCATGCTCCATCCACAACCATTGCAGTCCTTCCCACGGAGACATTGCATTAACGCTCATAGCGCTTGTGCATTTCGGTTATGTAAACCACTTCTACAGCGTTTTCAGACAGCTGACTTTACCATACAAACAAACATTTGTGTCATTCGTTTTAGGTCAGAGATAGAAAATTTATGGGCTTCTAGTTTTTTTAAGACAATATTAATATGACAACAGACAATAATTACAAGGAAAGTACAGGGGATGCTATTGTTAGTAAATATAATGCAAATGTGAAGAAAGAAAAGTGTACAAAAATACAAACTGCTGCCGGTACGGACCGAACCTGCAACCTTTCAATAACGCATCTGATGCTATACCAACTGAGGTATGGCAACGTCCACAGAGACAGTCGAAGGGGACGGGTAAATCAGCTGGTAGAGCATCGGACACATTATTGAAAGGCCGCACATTAGGTCCTTGCCGGCAGCAATTTATATCTCCATACATTTTTCTTTCTTCACATTTACATTACATTTACTAACAACAGCATACCCTATACTTTCCTAAGCAGGGTTGGCAGTTAGTTACCATTAATATTGGTTAAAATCATAAACCTGAATGTCTTGGCAAATACTGTCAGAGATTCTGACATCACTGCTCAGCTAAACATGACGTGAAAAGGTAGTAACAACGTACCTTTAGCTTGTAGTATGTATAGTATTCGCATTAGCTGAGAGAAGTCATTATGGTTTAAGCAGAAACGGGCTGTCACAACTGTTTATTACAGGTAACGAAGGCGCCCCGCAGTTCTGTGGGCAGAGCGGCATTGTTTTCTTTCTTTTTTTTTTTAGGTTGTAACCGAGCGCAGACCAAAACACAGCGAATTCCATGCGTAGCACCATATGTGTATTGTGCGCCGCACCATCTCTTGTAAACGTAATAAGGCAACATCCCTGGGCTGCCATGCCAGCAGACACTACACAGAGTAAACCCGAAACTTCAAAAAGTCAATTCCTCAGAAAGCTTTTTTTTTTCTAGTCCAGACATTTTCGCTGTTTTTAAAAGACCATCTAAACCCACTGATCGTGCCAGTCTACAATGTATTCAGTACAAGCTGAGCAGGCTGCGGAAGCAACGTCATCAGGTACGTATGCCGTTGCATTTGTACAAAAACGTTCTTGCTGTAGCACATGAGAGTTGTAATGGCAGTGCCGCTCGCGAACAGTGAAACAATGTTTTCTTGCTGCACATTTCAAGTTGCACACAATGTTTTGTGAAAACTCTTCATTTCAACATGCACCACGTAATAATTAGAGTGCACTTTGCTAGGTAATTTTGCTGAACAAAAATTTTTTCTAGTTTTGCCAAGCGCTCTTACGACAATGCATCTGGCTCATAAAGACGTGCTACCAGACAGTATCACCTGCAGTATCGTTCAGTGATACCTTTTGGAAGCTACCTGCACAATTTTAATCCTGTAACAATGACGCTTTACGAGTGTAACTGTACTACTTTTAGTTAAATCGATATTTAAATGCACGGAATACCGCTATCTTTCATCGAATAGGTGCTGTGTAGATGTGCTAAAAATTTTGCTGTTTCAGCTAGCGTTTCGCCTGCATCTCCAACATAAAGGACATTTACACGATAACTGTATTTACCCGATTCCGACATGCACTTTCTTTAAGGGAAAATAGACCTTAAATTCGCAAGCACGTTAAATTGGGGTACAGACGTTTAAACTGCCCCATAGCAGTATCTTTGTTTTGCGGTCATGTAAGTCAGGTGCGCACTGGAATTCGGTACCATAGGGTCTTGTTCACTAGCATACTAACATATGTATTCTGTGAAGCTGGATGCCTTGTGTCCAATTAAATTTGGCAAAATCAAACACTGGAATGACTGCACGAAGTCCTGGCCAGCTGTTCAACAACACCGTACTGTTTACTACCATCCGAAGACGAAAGAAAGCTTGTAATCTTGAAGGTGTGAATGCCTTCCAAAAGCACCAAAGCTTAGCACTAGATTGAAAGTGGCAAAGCTGACTGCTTGCTTGAGCTCAAAAGCACTACCTCGCACTAGATTTTGTCAAAAGATACGCTGGAAGGTATTGAGTGCACCACCAGACAAATCTTGCATCTGCGTTCGACTGAGCAGTACGTCGTGCAAATCGGGTCGGCAAACTGGAATAGGTGGACGTCACATTAGAATCCTCTCAGTTAGTGCACTTGTGCATTCTCTTTTGCCTCTTAGTTTTTCTGTTTGAATTACACTAATCCACTAGCGATGAAGCTGGACACATCGCACCGGCACAATTCCCGTGGAGCATCGTGATAGTCGCAGACAGCCCTAAGTAATATTCGCCTGCTGGGCTTCTCGCTTTGGCATTCGAAGACGACACAGTAGTGCCCCCACGAGCCATTATACACAGAAGCGGCGTGGGCCGTGAATTTTTTTCACTTTCAAGCCTCAGAGCCGCAGCTTGCCTTGTTTACTTGGCGCGACCGATGCGCACCGTGGCAGTCCAGCGTCTGGGTGCGAGAGCATCTCCTCGGCTTGCCAGCAGCCTGGGTGCGAGACAGGCGTGCTCCAGTGTACAGCAGCATTGACACGCACAATTTATTTGCAACAGGCTTTGTCAAGGTGGTGCCCAAAACAGAAGCCCATTAACAGCTCACCTTCTCCCCTTGTAGAGAGGGCACGGCGTCTCGTAGGCTGGTGAAACTGAACTTGATGTGGTCCCTCCGTCGTCGTTCCAGCGCGTTGTGGTGTGCCCTCTTGTCCGCCTGCAAGTGTAAGCGAAAGGCAAGGGTTGCAGCAGCACATCTCACAGGTTCATTTTACACATAAAAACCTTCTTGCATAATCATTCCGTTGTATTCGTGAACTTTGGCACCACTTTGGAGGAGTAAAATGTTGAAGTATATGTGGAGCACTCCTTACTATTTAGAAAAACCTGGCGGCCGCTCTTCCGGCTGACGCAAACGAGAGGCTATATGGCCCCGAAACTATTAAAGAAGTACCGAGACAAAAATTTACAACTGCTTCTTTTTCTGCATCAAATGAAGGGCCAGACCCCTAAAAACATAGATTGTGAGTATACCAGGAAAAAGTAATAGCAGTATGTTTATATAAGCTAGTGCTGGTTTGTGCAGTACAGTGACACTGTACTGCACTGTGCGAGACTCTCATTACCAGCTTGCACAAGACGCAGTGATGTTTTCGCCGCCTCTCTGCTCCAAGGCTCCAGTGGCGATGCTTAAGTGGCCACACATTGACTGTTTCGGTACCTCACGTAATCGAAACTAGCCATGCTAGTGTGTCAAGTCACCTGAACTGACACTAGCCAAGTGTCGCGATAGTGTGCATTTCAGTAAATGTGCCAATCAGAAAACCAACTTTCATGTCAATATAAAATGTCTTAGCATTCACTAAGCTCCACACTTGCTTGGAGTTTTTTTTTTTGTGTGTGTAGCAGAGTAAACTTGCATAGAAAGTTGGTGCTGCCAGTACCCTTTAATGTGACCCGTCCCAACCTCGCAGTGTGTTATGTTGCATAACTTCAAAGTACTATGATAATCAGACAAGCATATGTATGCATGGAATCAACATTAACGTGTTTTTATATGCCTTCTGCAATCAAAACAATCAGCACGCAGATGATCTGAGACAATCATTTGCAATAGAAAACATGCAAGCTCAGACAAAGCAGAATCGTATTTCTTGCAATAATGCATACAAATGCTTCGTAGTATTTAACCTTTGCAAGTCATCTTGGCTTCAACCATGTTCTTTGAGCAGTTTACTTAATGAACGCAGAAAGCTTCACACTTTGTATTTAAATTTGACTTGCAAGTTACACCCGGATCACAGTTCTCTTCAGGCGGACTTGGAACTGGTATAGACGAAATCGCGCCAGTAATACAGGTGCCGCGACATTGAGCCTCTTAAATGAATGGCTGTTTATAATTTTTGTAAAACTGAAATGTGAATCAATTAGGTCATGAAATCGGTTGGCCACCAACCCAACCGTTTTTATGCATACACAACTTCCATAAGTTGTTAAAGATACAAAATGATAAATGTTAACAGCCCAATGTGGTGGCACCGATACCCATCCGTGAAATAGGCTACAGTGCATCACAGGAAATGAAATGGCCGAGCACCCTGTCCTTCCGTTCGTCCGTTTCTTCTCTTTTGTGATGCGCTGTACCTGTTCAAGTACGACAAACCAACTTGACCAGTCATCAACAGTAGTCGACCTCTGGTGGAGTGACTGCAAGAGTTCCCCGATTAGTGTGCCGCGCGGGTGACATCACCCCATTCCTGTACAGCGTACAGGTATACCGAGACATTATGTTACGAGACGCCACTGACGAAACATTTCAAAACCGGCATGCAACATTTTTGTGGGTTCTGGTAATGTTGAAGCGTAATTCCTGCTTCACATCACACATTGCATTATTTTCATGAAGCATTCCTGCACATGTTAGAATATTCTTTTTGTTTGTTTCCTGTAACGGCCCTCTAGCTGGATTTAAAGTACTAGAATAATAATTCCACAAAAAATAATATGCGAGCAACAATTTTAGCAATTTTTCCTGTAAGACAGTTATGGCAAGAAAAGGTGGCGGGCGATGAGGACTGCACATGCAGCAAGAAAACAACAGTTGCACAAATGCTTCTTCGGTTAAAAAAAAAAGGCTAAACTGGGTAAAAAAACAGACTATAGGAAAGACGTTCTCAAATTAAAACAAACACTGCAATAGCAAAAACGTAAGCGTACTGACCAAAGCAAGAACCAGGTACAGTGACATGGGGGCATTGCAATGCAAATATACTGTGCGTGCATGCAAAACGTACTTCCTCGTGCAAAACTCTGTGAGAGGCACCTGTCGATGACTGCACAACACTAGCAAGATGCTCCAACCCGTGCAATGTTACACACAAATGCGAAAACAAAAAGAGGGCCATAGCCGATCACAGCATACACGAGTACAGACACAAGTGCCAACTAACAACTAAGAGTTCACTAGAGAGGCCAGATATACAAAGTGTGCTTAAAACGCATCATCACAGCACCGCTGAATTTGTTCTTGCTCTTTTTGGTGTGTCGGCAACTTCAAGTGATCGCATGTGTTATAATGCTAACAAGTATTAATCTTTTCTAGTGAACGATTAGCTTAAACTTAGCCACTTCCCCTGTTTCGCTTTAGCCCGCAGTTATTTCTCTCCACCCAATAGCACAGCAAGTACCCCTGTACTGCATTGGTCCAATAAGACTAATAGAGAGTTTTTGAATAGGGGCCTCAAAGAAATAGCGTCGAGATCACCACGTGCAACACCAAAACCACCTTGGGGCTTTGCGTTGAGGGCGCTATTTCTTGAATTTAGTGGGCGCCCAAAAAGCTTTGCGACAGACAAACGTGACGTCACCCACTAATGTGACAGCTGACCTAGAATAGGGGAATGATGTGCAAAGTGCCACAGACCCTATTTGAAAACTCGTTGCTCCTGTTTGACCCAAAGCGTACATACGCAAAGGGCTTTTGTGCCCCAAAATTATGGGGCCCCTGTTTGAAAACTCCCTACTGTCCTATTGCTACAAGTGAAATGGGTCAAACTAGTCAACCAGAAAACTGCAGCACCTGGCAACCTGACAAAATTGCTGTGCTAGTTGGCAAAGCCACTTTAACCAGGATGTGCGATGCATGTAAGGGTCAAAAGAGGCAATTGTACCGTGTCTTTTCATATATAATGAAAAGAATCGTGTTAAAGGTGTGTTTATTTAATAGAGTCTGAACAGAGGCCCATTGACAGGTTTTTTTAGGCAAACCAGTGTAAAAGGAAACGTGGACAAGTAGAAACAGGAAAATGCTGTCATAAGCATCGCTGCCAGAACAGTGTTCCACACACACACAAAAAAAAGGAATAAAAGAAAGAATGGAGGGAAGTACATTGGAACTAACATTTCAGTCAATAGCATTAGCCGGGGGTGACATATTGATCAGGTAAGTCAATGCTCTATCGCGTTTTACAAAACCGATCGGCATGTTTCGTTCACTAATCTGGAATTTCATTAAAGCATTTCACTGTCTTAACGTGTAACTGTTCGCACGCTTCGGCACCGTTCGCTTGCTTTTCCGCTGGTTACTTCATTTACAACCCAGCGCGCTGAGCACGTCACATCTGACGTTCGAGTCATTCGCGTTCCGGCACCGAATTTACCAAGACCCCATTTTCTTAAACATCGTCTCGGACTAGAGTGGTGACGTAGGAAGTGGGATAAACGTCTGCTAGAAGCAAAGAGACAGAGCAGTTAATAATGACGGGGTGACGCTACCCAGCGCAAGTAATCACAAGAAAATGAACACGGTACGGACGACTGAACACGTTGGCGGTGGTGCGGAGGCGGCGTTGAGACGGGCAGCGCCAGCGGGGGGTGCCTCCACAGTATGACACGGTTGAACAAGTCGCATGAAACGCGGTAGTACAGCACACAACTCGTAGTCTCGTATGTTCATGGTTTGAAAGTGAAATGGCTTACACCAAAAGCGCCGTGAGGTCGTTGTAAAGACGGCGTCGGATGCTAACAACGCGCCCCTAATAAAACTGAACTACGAAAAAATTAATTTAAAGCTCCGTGGATCGAAAACTCCCAAGTGCCACGGCGCGTTTCACACGGAAAGCGAACCCGCACGCGCACGAGGAGAACCGCTTGGATGGCGGACGAAGGAAAAAAAATATAACAAAAAGTGACCCGACAGCTGACAGCCACGCAAGCTTCGGTTAATGGAGGAGCAGATCGAGACGCTGTCAAACGAGAATTCGCACGATGAGGCTTCGTGCTCTTGAGAAGGAAGCGAGAAAAAAATAGGATAAAGAAACGAGCCGACAGGACGGTACACGATACGAGTCCAGTACACGCCGGTGTTTGCGTTTTGGTTCTGTAACGGCGCGACTGTTTTGAGTCACGTGAACAACCGAGCACGCATCTTGAACAGCCGCCCGTGCAACGCACCACACGGCAGCGGCGGCGGACAAATAGCGGTCACGTCCCCTTGGAACGCTACGGAGCGGGCCGTTGCACCGAGCCGACATTTTTTTGTTTGTTTTTTATCCCCAGCCGCATGCTTTCGCACGTAGGCGCCACAAACCGGGAGACGACTGGTACACTAGGCCTCGTCACCCCCATCCCGAGCGAGTAACAGAACAAACAAAACACCAAACGCCGTGAACTGAGCCAGCCAGTAGCCGCGTCACGAAACACGGGCGTCGGAGGTAAGAACACTACGACCGCGTCCGAAAACCCCGGCATTCAGCGCGTGGCTACTGAGGAACCCCCAAAGGCGACCACATGACCGAGAGTGCGGGGCCCACCACGGTTGATCGAGCGTGCATTGCGCGCGCGGGGAAAGGAAGGCGCGGAGATTTTTCTTTCCTTTCTTCATCGTCAGTACTCACGTCACTTTCGATGTCGACGTCGCGCTCTTCATCGCTCATTATTCCTTGCCGACGAGCAGGGACACCACTGGTTGTTGTGGTAACGGCGATGGTGCACAAAAAAGACGTTATGTAACTCGCGTTCGCTATCCAACGCCGACAAGGCGACGGGAGGATCGGCGCAATGTGCGAGCGGAGGAGAAATATGGCCGATGCCAGCGCCACGCTGGCCACGCGGTTCTCCCTACCCACGTGCGCGCCGTGACGTCACAGCCACCTTGTAAACACGAGGGGCTGCAGGCGCGTCGGTACAGCCGCTCGAAGCGGCTGCGGCAGACCCTACCTGGCCCAATGGCGCAACGAGGTTGCAGGGCTGGGTCTCGGAGAACTGGCGAGAGGCCACGGGGACCGAACATGACGCCCAGTGTGTTCGTAGAGGTCACTTTTTTTTCTCTCTTTTCGCAGCCGGGCTGCTTCGCATGGCTAGCCACCATAGCATGGCCTCCGCCTTCGAAGCACTTCACTGCGGTCTTCCCGAGAGCGTTGTGGAGCGACGCGCGGGCACAGACCCGATACGCCAGCGAGCGACTGCCGAGCGTATTTTTTTTTTTTGCTCATCTCAATCATTGCTCCCCATGACGAAGAAATGAAAGCAGACAATTTTAAGCACTCGTTCCTTTCTTTGATACAGCCCCGATAAAACTACCTGATAACGAAGCCAAGGAGGCATTTTTTGAGACTTCAGTTATACCGTTTTAAGTGTGTTGTAGTATAGTTACGATAGAAATGTGAAGAGAGCGAAGGGTACAAAAGAACAACTAGCAGTGGGCAGGGACCGCATCCTCACCCTTCGAATAAACGCGCATGTAGCTGCGGCGGCGGTCTCAGCGTCATGCTTGGTTCTGGGTTCGGTCCCTGTAGGTTGAAAGTTTTCTTTATCTTTTTTTTTACTGTACTTTTTGGCAACTACATCACAATTGCTACAATGCACTTAAAATAGTACAATTAACGTCCCCTACACGTTCCTTAACATCATTATCTGTTGGAATTCATTAATACTGTACATTAATATAGGCAACTACGAGCGAAACATGGGGGAAACTACTTGAACCCCCACTCTTCCCTGCGTCGACAGTGTATCGGTGCTAGATAAGTGAAAGCACCTACCCTAACCTCCTGGTACCTAAGAACATAACTGGAAGTTATGCTGGTTGGAGTATGCACAAGCGGCGTGCAAGTGGGTGATTATTTGTCGGTTTAAAGACTGATAGGAGCTGTGGTACGACCGATACTTCACATGGCATAATTAATATTGTTGAAGTACTAGTGACTCAGTTAGTATTGCTGGTTCATTGAGTTCTTACGTTGAGACTAGTTTCTCCGTTAAGGAGATTGATGGCATCTGATATTCAGTTAAAATGTCCGAAGTTGCTCTGTCACTGATATGCACACAGGCTTATTAAAGGTGACTTTAAACACACGCAGACATAGAAGAAAATGATTACAAATGAAATGCTATAAACACACATCTTCTGGTACAGCATTTGCACAGTGAACCTACCAAGATGACGATAGTGATATCATCTTCTTAGTGACGCTCATCTAAAAAGGGATGGGCGAAGAAACAGCATGTGTCATCTTATTGCGTCGCTTTTTTTTTTCCTTAAGCACTATGGCCACATAACGCACTTCCTCGTCCATATAAAAGACCGTTTACGTAACTCCAGCCTAATTCCCCAATGGCCTGGTACGGTCTCTTCGATTGGCTTACAGAAATGCCGCCATTATGGAGAGATCCGCGGCCTGTAGTAACACCGACCTCATTACTTCACCAGCGCATGCACAGCAACCCTCAGATCCTCGCAGCAGGGTATATGTTGGTTGCTACTTTATCTACTTGACACCCTTGTGTCCTGTGTGGAAAGCTATTTCGACGACGCACCGACACTATGACGAATAAAAGGGACAATCTACGGAGATAACGTCTGTTTTCCTCCATATCACCGGCGGTGAATGCACGGACGAAATCTCGTGAAGGACTCGAACACGCCCTGCATCAGATGCCGCTATACGCGTTGCGAATCTCTGCCCGGGGCCTGACTCGCTCTCTTAGCTTGTTCTGTGTTCTGTGAACAAGCTAAGAGCCTCCGATTGACAGCGTTTTCTGACCATCCTCAAAGTGTTGCAGAACCCTTTTTTCTTTGAGAGCAGGGCAGCGTTATGGCGACGCAAGTTCTTGGCGATGCTAAAAGCGGCCAAGAAATGTTTATTTCCACTCCTTACTCCCGGAAAGCCTCTGACCGCGGCCGTTCATTGTGAAGCGCGTTTACTTTCGGACTCGACCAAAGTGAAGAGGTGTAGACGCTGCGATGGAACTTCGCCCTCTCTTGTGGTGGTAAATATGCGTGACCCCCGAAAAAAGAGAAGTTTAGCTTAAATAAGTATCGACACGAATAGAAAAAAATTCCAATTGTTGCTCTCCATGGTAGAAAAGACCTATATGCTATAGGTATTTCCTTGGCGTAAACAGTCAGACCACAACCTGTCACAGACCACTCCCAACTCTACCGCCGGAACTAACGTGCAAAAGTGGCTGGGGGGGTGGGGGGTGTAGTCATCTTAAGTGAAAAGGAGAGAGAAGTGAGCCCCGTGATTGTCTCGCAGGGGGAGGACACCTCAACAGTAGCTCACGAGGGATGGGGGTAGAGAAGGGATTAAAAGGTAGAGGGAGATGAAGGAGAGAGCGAGGCGCAGGAACAGCGAACGACGGAAGTAAGGAAAAGACAGGAAAGATGGACACGGTTGCAGGAGTCCGAGGACGGGGCACCACTGGCGAGAGCTCTTGTCGGCGTCAGGAGATAGCGTAGGGCCAGTCCAGTAGGCCAGAGCTACGCTGTCGTCGAAGATCGGCGTCAGGAGGTGGCGTAGGGCCAGCCCAGTCTCCCAGAGGTATACGCTGACGTCGGAGATCGCGAGGGCACAACCGGTCGGCACGAAGTCCAGCGAGCGACCCTGGACAGCTAGCAGAAGCGTGGGCCTTTGGGGGCTCGTATTCGGCCCGCGTGGACTGTCTCCGTCGGTGGGCCCGGCGCAGAAGGTTTTACTGCGGACACCCGACTCTTCACGTCGAGCTTTAAGAGCTCCTCTCCTGAAGAATGCCCTGCAGGCACGTCAGTCTCTGAACTCCGTTAAACAGTTCAGAAAAGTCAGTTTCGGCCTATTAAAATAAATATATAGGAATATTCGGGAGCTCCCAATGAGGTGGCCGGCAGGCTCGGTTTGCCGATCCGTATACGCGGTACTGAGCCGGTTGCCTGACTCAGTCGCGTTCCGCAAGACCAGAATAAAGTTATTTTACTTCCTTCCCTCCTTCCTTCGTTCCTTCCCTCCCTCCCCCTTCTTTCATTCTCTCCCCCTTCCTTCCCTCCATCTTTCCGTCCTTCCTTCATTCCTTCCGTCCTTCCTTTTCTCCCTCCTTCCTTCATTCCTTCCGTCCTTCCTTTTCTCCGTCCTTCCTTTTCTCCCTTTTTCCTTCATTCTGTCCTTCCTTCTGTCCTTCCCTTCATCCCTTTCTTCCCTTCCTCCTTCCGTCCTTCCTTCCTTCCGTCTTTCCTTCCCTCACTCCCTCTCTCTCCCTCCTTCCGTCCGTTCCGTCCCTCCTTCCTTCCTTCTTTCCCCCCAATAGAAAGCAATATTCGTAACTCTTTCATGATGGGAGTGCCGACAACGAATGTAATTATCACATACCTGTTCATTGAGCCAAAAATGAATTATTTTTTAATAAAATGAAGACTCACACGAACTTACTGCCAGCTGAGAGAATTCTTTATTTTACAAAAAATGAAACAGACTGCAAAAAATAAATAAAAAATGAAGGCCGAAAATGGACCTATACAAATTAGACATGAAAATTCAGATTTTATAGTCACGCAAGCGCCATCAGAAAACTCGCCATAAAAGTGCACAAATGACATGGTCAGTCTCGCAACAATACGAGAAAAAAAAGTAAAGGAAGAAAGGAAACTTCACAAATTTTGCCCGTTCATGAGGCTGAAGTCCATAAAAATGCGTGGCTGAACAAAACAAAAACACGACTTTATGCATTTCTGACGAGGCCAGCTCTTCATAAAGATCCTCAATTCTCTGCTTATGGCGAGCTTTCGTTGTATTGGGACATTTTTTTTTTACTTCCTGAATGACCTTTTACTTGCATAGAAAGGAATGTTGAGTTTTCCCCCCGCAGCCTATATGTATGTGTTACTTAATAATCTACTTTTTTGCTGTTCGACTAGGCTATTACAGCTGTAATATGCTGCTTGACTACGCTGCTGCTTGACTAAGCTATTAGGTTGATTTGGCTATTGGTTTATTTCTGTTGCACCTGTAATCACATTGATGAATGTAACTACCGTATATCCGTGCATTCCTGGTATGGGCAGTAGTGTTTCATAAATAAATAAATAAATAATAAATAATAAATAATGGTTATGTATGTATGTATGTATGTATGTATGTATGTATGTATGTATGTATGTATGTATGTATGTATGTATGTATGTATGTACGTGCTAAGATCTGTTTAAGCTTCCATGACAGCCCACACTTCTCGTCGCATGCACAGTTTCCTGATCGGACAATTGCCGACAGATGGCACGCGCAGGGCTGAGACATTGCACTCGTTGTAAAGACAAACGAACAATTTTGGCCGTATGCCGATTGGTGAAATTTGCGCTTCCGTCAAGAACGAGGGGGACGTTAGAATGAATTAACTGTGCATGTTGGACTATAGCATGATCCGAAGGGATGGTTAAGAAGACGACGACAGTGTTTCTTCTATAGTACCAGCCTATTCGGGAGCTAAAGTACATCAAAAGCAGTTATTTCTTCTATTTGGGGCACAATTTTCGGCCCACTTCTCCAGGATGCAGCCACAGAGATGTTTTCTTTGGCATTTAGGAATCCATCACTGAGAAAAAGAATAACTTGCTAAATCCTGCCTGCTTTAAATATCTTATTACTGAATATTTGCACTTCAAATTAATATGTTGATACCATATATAGTATCCAGGAATCATACACTTGAAAAATAACGGGAAAATCCAACCACTTTTCGGCCATGGTGTCAACAGGGACAAGGGTGCAAAAAGGGGCACTTCCATGCCCCCTCAAGCCACACTATAGGACTGGACCCCCTGTCAAAGCTGAACCAGCAATCCTAACCTCCCCCACTGCGATGAAACGCAGGCTCACGCCCACCCCCCTCTCCCGAGATAAAATTCTGGCCGATGACTATGCGGCTTGTACAGTCTCCTGCCTTGAATGGGTACGAGTCATGCTCAGAGGAAATCAACAGTCTCCCTTTTATTCTCCGTCATCGTCTTCGCGTTTTCTAACCCGTTTGGTCCTTGACGTTCAATGGGTGAGCGGCACATGGCAAAAAAGTTCGTTATCGTAACGAATGCAATGTCCCACCAAAGGGACTAGTTTCACTCCTCCGGCATCCTTCAGCTGTTGCCGGCACCGCCGTTCCTCCCTGAAATGGCGGGTAGCTTCCATCTCCAGCACGAGCGCCGTCAGACTCCGATATTGGGTATGGTCCGAGAGTCCTCGGCAGGGGGCGCACTGGCGCCGGCTTGAGTCGGTTGCCACGGCGACGGCGCCCAGGTACCCTGAAGCACGTGACCAGTTGCGGCTGCTGTTCGGGCTGTGTCCACCACTCCCTCCGGGACGTTGTGCACCGTGGTGGCGGTCTCTTGAGAGGCTCTGCCGCTGCGGGCTGCGACCAGGTCTGGACGTTGTGCACCAGTGGTCCCTGGGGAGGTTGTACCACCTGCTGCCACTGTGGCTGCGCTTGCCACATTGGTGGCGCTGTAAACGTAAGAAGAGACGAAGTAGACGGAATAAATAGGATGGCAATTAGGCCGTCGAACTGACCAAATACCAAATGCTGTGACTGAAAAAAAAGAAAGTTT